>PVKE010007081.1:18348-52026 GCA_004027555.1 Craseonycteris thonglongyai | reverse complement strand
AGAGAGAGAGAGAGAGAGAGAGAGAGAGAGAGAGAGAGAGAGAGAAAAGAGAGGGCCCAGAACAGTCTCCATAGTTGTACATCATCAGTTTTCGACATAGTTTCACTCCACACAAATAGGCACAGGGCCACGCAGGGCAGGAACCGGGGTGACAGGGGCCTCCCACATGGGAACACACCCCAGTTTAGTATATGGGTCTGCACAGGCTGGGATCAGACGCAGGGGCTGCAATGGGAGCACTTAACCCACTGAGCCATCCCGGCTTCTCTGAAAACTGCTTTCTAATCCATCTAATTGGCCCTCTCTATCCCTCTGGTGACTCATTTGTATTTAGAGACTATTTGTGAAGCTTTATAGATTTTTATTTATTTAACGTTACCTTAGCCTTTATGATACTTTCAACTATGGTATTCTCCAAAGTCTTTGATTATTTTACCGTGTTTTTCATGACGTTAACAAATTAATACTCAGCTTCTCCTAGCTTGAAACTCCTTCATCTTTCATGCAGCCACCAAAGCTAAGGCCTGGGAGGATGGCCACCTTGCTCTCTCCCTCCCTCCCACTCGCTCATTTGTGTTTATAGCTGTCTTCCTGCACTTACATCTCTATATTCAGGTATTGTTCAACTGTTTAAACAGTGTTTAAATGTAGTTTAATATAGTTTAAAAATAGTCTCATAATTTTATTATGGGGCTTCATTCATTCATTCTACATAAACTTAAAGAATATTGATGTTGGATTTGAATTCAGTGTTAGAATCGTCTCTGACCAGTTCTGTCTTATTTCACGAAGTTAACAAAAAATCCTTAAACCTGATAAATTCAGTTTTTACTAAAAAATGAGCTTTAACACATATATTCAGGTAACTACCACCCTAATCAGCTTATGAAACAATTCTGTACATAACCCCCAAATTTCTCTTGTGCTCTTGTGGTCAACCCCTCCCTCCACTCTCAGCCACTGGGAGCCACTGATCTGTCCCTATAATTTTGCCTTTCCCAGAATGTCATTTGTCATGTAAATGGAGTTGTACAACATGTTGGCATTTTGAAAGATCTTTTATTTAAACAAATGATGAAGAAAGGGCTGGTTCTTCTTAATTTTTCTTGGTGTCTGCCTCTTATAATCTGATGTGCCTGTATCATTTGGGGGATCATAATCCTTCTTACAACACATGTGACCTAATAGAAAAATCAAGAGGAAGCAGGAACTTTGTTTAGTAAACACAGGCCAGCAGGGCCCTTTGTCAAGTTGCAGCTTCCTAAGTTTCTCTCCCATCACCAAAACTTTTCCTCCCCTGCCCACCCTCCCACCTCACCTACTACCCTTTGCGGACTCCTAACTCTGATGTGGCCAATAACTGGGGAAGTCAGACCATTCCTACTGTGAGACCAGGAGGTCTGTGCTACCAAGGCTTCAGCTGTTGCACCTTGATCTGAGTAAGCATCCTCTCACCTCCTTCCTACCACTCCTATCTTCCCTTTCTTTGGGAAGCAACATATAAACAGAAGAAAAATACTTGCTTTTGTAGGATGCCAGAATACAGAATATTAAGATGCTCCTGAAAAGTGTGGGATGATTTAGCCCTTCCCAAAGAAGAGCAGTTGAGGAAGTGGGAGAAGGAAGAAAAAAAAAAAAGATAGCAGGTGGGACTTTAATGCGATCAGAACTTGAGTATTAATTAGGCAGGTGGGCCCTGTTCTAAGAGTATAGAAGACAGACCCGCTTCACCATGCTAGACTTGAAGAAGACTGAGAGGCAAGAGAAGATCACTCAGAGGTCAGGGAAAATCAGCGAACATTAATTTTCCAAATCCTAGAGTTACCAAATAAATGTTCCTCAGAAATAATCCCTACTGAACTATCTCTGTGTGTTTTTTCCTGCCTATAGCATCCAACACAGCCACCCTTTCCACATTAATCCCATAATCAAACCTGTCCACAACAAGAATAGGCATCATTTTCATGGAATTATATAAATAAATAAACAAGTAAATAAATAAATATGGAAAAATATATATTTTCCCAAAGAAAACTCAGGCTCCCAAACCCTCTTGGAAGATCAGCTGTATGGGAGGTGTCTAACCCAAATATCAGAAGAGACAGACTCACTCGTGTGCTGTGGGTATTGCCAACGTATGGGAGGCTGCAAGTAAAATTATATTTCAAAAACAAACAGGAAAAAAAACACACAACTCCAGTCCATGTGTTAGTCTTTTCCTTGAATTACGGTATGTTGCTATCTCCGTGCAGTCCAATCTATGCCCCCAGCCCCAAACTCCACTCCGTGTTTTCCAACCTCCCTTCACCTGCCGTTCTCTAGTCCCGGCTCAGGTCCCGAAATCCGGCGCTGAAGCTGCCGGCAGGAATTCCAGCGGGTGCGACAAAGGACGGTGCTAGGGGTTTCTGAAGACTAACAGCCAGTGGAAACCCCACGTGCATCGCAAAAGCGAGGGGCACCTGAGCCAGGGCTGATTGCAAGAGGCAAGTATTATCCACTGGAGGCTTACTACTTTGAGATGCTGAATTCCTGGAAGGGTACGTGCTCCTGCCCTCCTTCCGGAGAGGCAAGAGAAAGAGAGTGTGAGAGTGAGTCCAAGTGCTAAGTAGGGGGCCATCCTGGACTTTAACACCCCGGCAAGCAGTACTTTTGCTAAAGGCATTCTGATTCTTGGTCTGGTGTCTGCTAGATCGGTGTTCTTCAGAGCGGGATAACCGTGGGACTGAATCATGTAAGAGTGCTTGGGTTTGCTTAGAAGCATCTCCAGTTCTGCACCCTGTAGGGTCTCTGCACCGGGAACAGGTAAAGAGGAAAAAAGACAGTCTAGTAGAATAGTGGTGTGTGTGTGTGTGTGTGTGTGTGTGTGTACGCGCTCGTGCAGAGCTGAGACTTACATGGTATGAACTGTTAAATAAATGTGTTGTTCATAGGATTTCCAAGACTTGTTTAAAGAGGACAGAGGGCTTCCTTTTAAATTTAGAACAAATTAGTATGTTCTTATAACAAAGATGCTAATTAATAATAATAATATAATGCTTTCAATAAGCATAAACACGCATATATCTATCTACACACACACATCCCAAATAGGAAAATATCACCAAAAAGGAGCATGCTTTCATACTTCTGCAAAATAAATATCCCCTAAATAAAACAGAATAATTAATAATTTGAGGAAAGATAAAACAAAATTTGAGGAAAGATAAAGAGAATATAGGTCCCTCAGATCTTTATGTTAAAATTTAAATAATTGGTTCTGTTTTTATTTTTCTTAAGGAGTAAAAAGAGGATCAAATTGCCTGTTTGGTTTTCCTCTTTAGAAAGGTAGCATAGTGTTTGATTATTCTTGAAAAGGCTTTGATTTTCCACCCTCCTATCAGGCAGATAGCTCTCAGGACTTTGCTGATTCCCTCGTGGGCTGATAACCGCTAGCAGTCAGTAAAGAATACAATCGATTCTGCTTTTTCTTTGCATAATACCTAATCATCACTGTTAGCACCTCAGAAGTACACAGCCTTCTGAATGTGTCCTTTCCGACCACATTTGCTATTGATTTACATCATTAACCATTGAAAGGAAGCTCTTCTTTTGATTAGGAAGCCAAAGAATTAAGGAAATCATGGATTCCTTCAGGCTATTTATTATGTAAAGGATCCTCCCCCTGACCTAGGCTGTATGTGTATCTTATGGGGGGAGAGGGAAAAGATGAAACGAGGAGTCTAACTACTGCTTCTCCAGGTGTGTCTACTTTTTCCAGAACCAGAGAATTATGCAATCCTTTATAAAGTTATAAGGAAACTTGAAGCAATTCTAGCGCCAGTCTCTCTCACCAGATAGCCCTTGGATGGCTGTTTCCTCAAAATTAGTCTTCAGGGCCAAGGTCTGGATTCTGACCCATAGGGAGTGCTAACCTAGGAGGTAGTGCATGTATCATGTGCAATCAGCTCTGATTCTGAAGAAATAGCGTGGTAGCCAATCAAAATCTGAAATAACACAGATCTAACTTTGGAAAGGCTCATTGCTCATGTCCTCTTCAATTCCTCTATAATAATAGCTCTTGCCAGACCACCCCTGTTTGTGTACAATGTTCAGGTTGGAAGTTAACTGCATGTAAACTATTCAGGAGAGGTTCATTTGTTGTTAAATTCATATAGGAGCTAACTACGTAGTTTATTTGAAAGACATTTTTTTTATCTGTAGTTGCCTGCTATTCTTTGAATTCCAAGGCTGCTGAAAATGAGTAATAGAACTAATAATGGCAACCATTTCTCAAAAGTCTTTTGTGCACCACTAAGTTTACTAAGGGCTCTACTCATACTATACGATTAATTCTCACTGTACACATTCTTAAGAGTTACCTAGTATTATCCCTGCCTTACAGATCAGAAAACAGGCTTCAGAGAGCTGAAGCTACCAGCCCAGCATCACTCACCGTCTGTATGGAGTGGGAGCCAGGTCTGTCTGACTCCTAGATTCAGGATCTTTCTCTGCTGCTCTCACTTTCACGTTCCCAAGCTTCTGAGGACAAGACAAATTTTAGATCAATTAGTGTGGCCTTCATGTCCTCTCACTAATGAAGGGACATACAACAGTTTAGACAAAATGCACTCAAACTGTAGGAATGAATTGCTAACTCCCCCAAAACCATACTCCACATTGGGCCCAATCTCTAACTTCCCAGTGAGAGACTGGGATGGACTGGGAGAAGCAAAGGAGAGTGAGTGCCTCCAGAGAGGGGATCTCTTCTCTTCCAGACTCCTTGAGTTATGTCCACCCAGTGGAACTAAAAGGGGCAGGGGCTGGATTGAGTGAGCAGTACATCTGAAAGGAAAAAGGGTTTTATGGTTTTCATTTCTTCTGCTAGTCTGAATCAACCAAGCCTGGAGCTATTTATGTCAAAAGAAGGCGGGTCCCCCATTGAGAGGTTTTTCCAGTGTCCCTTACACCACTCTGCTGCTGTGGTTTATCACGTCTTCAAAACCTAGTCACCGCCTGGTTTTGAACAGAACAATACAGATGTGACGTTTTAATCCTCACTAAAAAGTCAGAAATGACAACCATTCAGCTTCTTTCATAATTTTAAAAGTCTGTGTTCCTTAAAACTGGCCTCTACTCTCTCCCTATATAATCCCAGGGATTCATTGAAGAGTGAGAGGCTAGTCTGAAAATCAATATCTCAACCTTTAAAAAAATTCCTTAATATTTAATATTTTTGCATTCTAGTTTACCCTGCAACTGTTCTTTGTCATTACTTCCTGCTAAGGCAAGGCTGTGTAACTTCAGAGGACTTGGGAAGCAGCCTCCCTCATCAACCATTTTTTGTTCTAAAATCTTTGGATTATCTGTGCACGTGTACACAAGTTGTTCAATCGTTGCACAGTTTTTACAAATAATCAGAGTCAAAATGTTTTTTACAAGCCCATCTTTTCATCTTTTACTCATTTGGAATTGGGGACCATTCAGATGGGGACTAAATTAAAGCTCACCGCGATCTTAATTACAGTCAAAGGAAGACACAGAAATGAAATTGTAATCAATGTTATGCAGTGGAAGAGGAAGAGGGGACATTTTGACCACTTAAAGTGAACACTTCTAGAAGCAAAAGCGGTTTTAATTAAAATGCTAATCCTAAACCTCACCATGGTAAATCTGCTCAAAAGCCAGCAAACCGAACTTTTTCCAATGGAAAATCACCTTCAAACAGGAAAGTGTCCTCAAAGGTGCAGAGGAGCGCTGCATCTGGGAAAGAGGGGGATAGGGGAGCCTCCAGCCCCTGCCCACCAGCCTCACCTGCAGTTCATTCTCCAGAAAGCCACAGATTCCTCAAACACAAAGCCGACCACGTCACTCCCAGCTTAAGAAATAGGACCCCCAGTTTCCTAAGCACCTCTTCACCCAGCTGTCCTGCAGCCAGTGGGGATTTGTCACATGTCCCACAATGCACTGGGCGCTGTATCACAGTGCTGGGTGACCTTACTGCCCAGGGCGAAAGTGGCCAGCCCCTCTCCTGCACTCACGGAGCATGTGGTACTTGCCCTCCTCAGACTCTGGGTGATTTCAACCTCTGTCTGTATCTTATTGATGTTTCAATGGCCTGTCTGCCCATCTTCAGTGCAGGTCCTACTTCTCGTTCTATCCTTTCCCTCAGCCATCTCTCTCTTCTATTGGAGTATGTCCTAGTACACAGTACTTGCTTTGTCAATCAATTCATTCCCCCAAGTGCAGACAGTCACCTCAGATGCTAAAAGCATTTGTAGATGTGATCAATCAATTATTGTGGAGAAACTTTGTAAATCTGGAGACGTGCTAAAAAATGGAGACAAGGAAATCCCAGCTTTCAAAAATATCTTTAAAAAGTCATTTTCAGGGAAGCCAGGATGGCTCAGCGGCTTATGCACTCACTTTGCAGCCCTGGGGTCCGAGGATTGAGTTTTGCTCCTGGTTCCGGCCCCAGCCTGTGCAGACCCAAATGCTGAACTGGTGTGTGCTTCCCATGCAGGAGGCCCCCAGTTTGGTTCTCGCTGGGGCAAGTTTCCCATGTGTGGGAGACCCCCGGTTTGGCTCCCAGCTCAAAGGGGCGCGCTTCCCATGCAGGAGGCCCTCAGCCTGGTTCCCACCCTGCACGCCCCCGCCCACCTGTGTGGAATGAAACTACTTTGAAAACTGATGCCTTACAACTATAGAGACTGTTCTGGGCCCTCCCCCTTCTCTCTGTCTCTCTCTCTGTGTCTCTGTCAAAAACAACATCTTTTAAAAAAAAAAAAGTCATTTTCAAAAAGCATAGCCTGATAGAATGATGACTGACAAGACTCTAGAGCAGATTACTAAACAGGTGATATAATTTGAAAATCCCAACATGACTTCAGAATGAAGCCATACCAAGCTAGCCGAATTTCTTTTTCGTGACTTTGGTAAAAAGGGTACACTAGAGATTCGAAACTCAGGAATGTGTTCTGATCAGTCAAGTTGTTGCTTGTCTGCCAGGAACTGCACAGGCCCGAGGGCTGTCATAACAGTACTACAGCTAATTGTTCATGATCTGACTGTCCCCCTTGAGTGCCATAGCTGAGGGGTGTACCAGCACAAACGTTGTAAAGCCCTGTCAACCGGCCTTTCTTAATTTCAGCAAACCTTTTGACACAATCTGTCATGGTATATCTTTCTACTTATTCAACAGATATTCATAAAATGTGCATTATGTGCCAAGCATTGTTTTAGGTGCTGACTTGGTGATTATGACTTCAAAGGAGATTATGAGTTAGTTCCTAGCAAAGAGAACAAAACCAAGTCAAAAACTGCTTGAAATTCTCTTTGGAACAAAGCAGGAAGTCATTTTGATCATTGAAAAGGTGTAATTAAATGTAAGTTATCATTTTAAGTGGCTATAAGTTGGAGCCAAAACCAATAAAATGAAGGTTAAATACATGCTCATGCATTGAGGTTAAAAAGCGATTCAATGGCACGAGTTCGAGATGAGGGAGACTGGGAGGGCAGCACTGTGCAGGTGGGGATTTAGCCAGAGGGCGATCTTAGTGCTGCTGTGGTAAACACCCCGCATCTGAGTCCCAGTGGCTGAGCTGTCACTGCATTTATGGATTGTCATCCAGCTAGGAATGCCATGTCATGAAGTGGCCAGCAGAAGGTGACTCACTTGGAGAATAGCAGTGGAAATTGAGGGCAGTTAGCCTGAAGGAGTTGAAGAGGCGGGGAGACAGCCTTTAACTCCCTGGTGCTCACATGCACAAGGAGAACTTGTTGCCTGTGTTGAGGGCTAAGTGAGAACCATTGGGCCATTAGATCTCTATTCAGGGTAAGGGGATGACTAGAACCCAGAGCCCACAGCTGTAACATGGTGAGGACCGAACTCACTGTCACTACAGATACTTAAACAGGAGCTAGAAAACCATGAGACCAGAGGGAAGCTGTCAGAGCTCAGCCAACTGATCTTCATCGTTCCAACTCTAACATCACCCACCCATTCCAGCTTCAGTGTTTCCATTCCATTCGGCCTGAGTCTTGTTCCACCTGGTCTGACATTTGACTGAAGTATTCCTGTGCACACTTGGCTTCCTCTATATCAGGGGTGTCAAACTGATGGCCCACGGGCCCCGTGCGGCCACCAAGGTAATTTTTTTGTAGCCCACGATGCTCTGAAATAAAATGAAAATAGAAAAAATTGTTATGAAGAAAATAGCGCTTAGGGGAGATCGAGGCATACCGTACACACAATTCCCTCGTTAACCCTTTAACTACTGAAGACGAGTATACACGTGGCCCAGTGCCTTTCCTGGGGGCCTGTGGGTGTGTATAAACACGCTGACTCAGTTCTGGCGACATTTGTAAATGTGATGTGGCCCACGTGAATCTTGCCTGCTGCACCAAATGGCCCGTGTTTTAATTGAGTTTGACACCCCTGCTCTATATGAAAGTGCTTTGAATCTGTTACTCTGTTCAATCAGTGATTCCCTCCTACCCTCCTCCTGCCCTCTTCTCTTCTCCATTACTCTGCCCTTTCTGCTCTCAGTCACCCACCTTATTGACTCAAGCAAGCTACTGGTCTGACTATATCTCAGGAGAGGGGTGCAGTGTGTTCTGAATAACCTAGTCCTTCTATTAGCAATCAAGAGTCAGCCCTCCAGTCCAGCAGCCTTGTCTTTATATTTGAAAGGAGCACATTACCAATAAAGCATACTTTTTTCCCCAAAACAAAATAAGATATTTTTCTGCATTATTAGGGGATATTTTTGTAAAACACACAAAAACATATATTGGGCATGATTCATTATTCAGTTTGATTCTTCTTCTCTCCTGGGTGCATGGGATTAAAAATAAGTATGGCACTCCCATCTCCCTATAAGAGAGGCAAGGAGATGACTATGGTGTAGGCAACACAGCACAGATCATAACACCACAGGAGACTTCAAGGACAAACCAGCCCAGGCACTCATCATTCATTCGTTCGTAAGCACCCGCAAGGCCAAGATACAGACTTTATATCTTTCGTACCTGGGCCATACCCCATAAAGCAGACACAAATAATGAATTCTTACTACCTACTTGGTAAATGATTTTATTTCAATAAGCATGAACAACTTCGATCAGACACTGGGCAGGTAAACTAACTAATATGATAGGAGATTTTTCATCTGATTCTGACCTAAATTTGTGAATGTCAATATATAATATTTTCTGAAAGACTCATAAAATAATTGAAAAAATCCAACAACTGTATAACCATTTACAAAGCATTTTTTTTAAGATTTATTTTATTGTTTTTGACAAAGATAGAGAGAGACAGAGAGAAGAGGGAGGGACCAGAGCTGTCTCCATAGTTGTACATCGTCAGTTTTCGACATGGTTTCATTCCACACAGGTGAGCAGGAGCCATGCAGGGTGGGAACTGGGCCGGAGGCCTCCCACATGGAAGCCCACCCTGGCAAAAAACAAACTGGGGGGCTCCCACATGGGGAGCACACCCCATTTCAGCATATAGATCTGCACGGGCAGGGCCAGGATTCGATCCTCAGTTCCCAGGGCTGCAAAGTGAGAGTTTAACCTGCTGAGCCATCCCGGCTTCCCCCACAAAGCATTTTGACCTTTAAGCTTCACATCAGTCCTTGGATGTAGATACTTGTTTCTATCCTCATTCATTCATCCTTCATTTGTTCATGCCTTTTCAGTAAGTGTCAGGTACTATACTGAGCACTGGGTCTGAATCATGAAGAAAGAGTTGAATCCCTGCTTTCACAGAGCTGACTTTCTGGTGAAAGGGAAAAGGTGACAAATAAGAATAAACAAATACATATATCCTGTAAATCTCTGATAAACACTATGAAGGAAATAGAACCAGTAGTAGGGTAGAGAATAATCAGAGGGTCAAATCTTTAGAAAGGGTCCTCCAGGGAGAACTTGAAGAGCCAGAAATAAGGCAAGTGTGTTCCAGCTCACAGGGACAGCAGGAGCAAAGGCCCTGGGGCCAGAAAAGGCTGGGGTCTTCTGAACAGAAAGGTACCAGGCGTAGCTGACATGGTGAAGGTGGTAAGGAGGAGGGAGTTAGAAGCTGGGGTCAGAGACTGGGCAACAGCCAGTCTAGAGAGAGCCTGTGGGCCTTGGCAAATAGCTCCAATTTTACTAGGAACTGAACAGGAAGTCACTGGAGAGCTTTAAAATATTCTGGTTTCTACTTCATGAATTGTAGGGAGAGCATGAGAGGAGGCAGAAAGGACAGATGGGAGGCTACTGCAAGAATCCAATTGGGAGATACGGTGGCTTGATTCATAGATGGGCAAAAATGGTCAGATTCCTGATGTATTTTTGGAGGTACAGCAGATAGTCCCAGCCGATGGATTCGATTCAGGGTTGTGGAAAGGAGCGGCCTAGATCCTCAATTCGTTTATTAAAACTGAGGCTCAAAAAGATTAAGGAACTTTTGTCTGAGGCCACAAAGCTATGCATGACAGGGCTGGAACCCCAATTCTAAAATTACAGTTCCTCTCATTCTTTCATGATGATATGAGATTTGCTTTAAAAGGGAATAAATGGGCATTAAGTCCCATTAACTACTTGATATTGATGTAATTTTTTTTTATTTTTTTTTTTTGAGGATGTGTAGACAATGTTTAATATCATTCAACTAGTCAGTCAATTTATGGTTCCTGGCAACCAATCCTTGTATTCTTTTGGAATCAATATGCTGTCTCTCACAGTAGGAGTTTGTAACCACGAAATACACTCCAGCTGAATTCTTTGCAGCGGTTGTCTTATTCTCAAAAGCAACATTTCCTAGTGCTATCATAAATTATTAGGGGGAGAGCAAGCAACAGATCAAGTCCATCTTTTGTAAGGGCTCTTGTTGCAGTAACGTGTCCCACATTTTTATTTAACTGGCATTAGCAGACAAGCTATTCTTTAAAATCTCCCTCTGAACAGCAAATGATGTAAATTCAGATCTTTATTCATCAGCTGATTTGCTAGGTGATTCAGAAAGAGTCCTTTTACCTTTGAACTCTGATTGAGATGTCCCCGGCCTTTTAAAAAATCCAAGAACTGAACAAGAACAAAAGAAAATGTAGAAATATGGATCCCACTGCTTGTAGTTACACCTGTTCATTTATTCCATAAATACGGCCTTCCCAGCACATGCCAGGTGCTGTTCTATGCGTTGCAGGGCAACATGCATGAAGGGGTGCCCCCTGATGTTAGTCTTTCTCCTGAATCACACAGGATCAGTTAAGGCTTTATCTGCCTCGCCAGCGTCTCCCTCAGAACAGCTTTCCTTCTTTACCTTTCTCCAAAGCCACCCTGCCCTGTATCTCAAGGTCATTTGCCTTCAGAGCAGGACTGACCAGATTCTGAGGGCAGATAAAGTGATTTTGAGGGATTATAACTCAACTTTGATGAAATGTGATCCAAAAACAGTATGCACATGCTGATGGGGAACGCTAATGCTGATAAAGGCCCCTGGGGCGAGCCCTGGGTGCCCGCTCTGAGACCCCCAAGTCCACAGGGCAGCACCCGGGCATTGTTTGAGGGCCACTTTCAAGTTGGTTTAGGTAATGTGTAGTTTTTCTGAGAAGGCCTGAAGAGATCCCCCTCGGGGACAGCTGTCAGTGGGAGATGGGAGCAATCGAACGGGAAGATAGGGAGCCATTGAGAATCTTCTTGAAGAGACTACAAGGATACTTTTATATAGTCATGGAGTCATATTTGGTTATGCAAAACTATGGATTTTGGAATGATGCATAGCCCCAGAACCTGGAAATTGAGATCAGCTCGCTGCTCCACTATCCATAAAGCACCCACTTTTGTCTCTGAAGGGACCTTGAAAATATGGGGAACAAACCTTGCTGTGGCAAAAACGCTGCCATGAATCAACATTATCTGATAAGATTTTAAGCACAATGCCGTATTGCTCTATAAGTTTTGTTACACAGCTTGCAGAACTATTAGAAATCTCAAATAGAATTATTCTCAGGAGTCTTCCATCAGGATGAGAGTTTTTTAAAGTAGTTTTCTAGGGATGAATCTTCACACACACACATCAGGAAACAAAAACAGAATTTCTACGAACATCCAGCGTAAAAGTTCCGCATCTTGATTGCAATGGTTGTTACAAGGTGTACATTTTTGGCAAAATTCATCAAAACTATACACTTAAAATAAGTGCATCTATTGCATACCAATTATACCTTAGTATGCTTGATTCAAAAAGTAAAAAGCAAACCCAAAATTTTCAGTTTTATGTTTCATTAATAATTCTGTGTCTGACTTCAGTTCTGGTATTTTTATTCCCAAGGATTTTAGTTTGAATATGACAGAATAAGCACAGCTATTGTCAAAAGCTTCTTGTAGTGGGATTAAAATTTAGCCAGGAAATTAACTCCCCTAAATTCATGTTATTTTAAGATAAAAACAAGTACACATCTCTGAATAACAAACTTGTGAAGTACATAGCAGGCTTGTACAACTCAAAAACTTGGTAACTCCCCCAAACCCCCAAAGAACAAAACTTTCAGTGGCAGGCCTTAGCCGGTGTCGGAGGGTAATCAGGGAGTCTATTATATTCTTTGATGAACTGAACATTTTTATTTTTATTTATTTATTAAAAATTTTTATTTTTAAGCCTGTCAAACAAATATTAGCATACAATGTTTTGAAGCAATATTAGGTCCAAGTATTTCTTTTCTGTCACACTCTTCTGGTTCCTTTTGATAACCAAGGCAATTTTTCATTCTTTGAACTGCTTCCTTAGAGAAATTGGCCAAAATTGTCTAGCTCTGGTGTCGAGTTAGACACATTCCTGACATGGCCCCGGGGAAACTATTGTGGGCAGTCCTCAGACTGCTGGTCTAGTCCAAGGCGTGCTGAGTGTCCAGTCAGAGCCCACTCAGACCTTCAGGGGCTGACTGGCCCTTTCCTCCACACCCAGCCCAGGCCTCCCCAGCAGGGGGCTGGCAACGGGCCAGGACAGGTGAGGGGGACTCTGAGGAAGTGGAGCTTCCTCTCCCTTTCCTAAGACACCTCCCTTCCCTGGAGCAACTTCCCTACACAGTGCCTCTTACCACTCCTCCAAAGTCAGAACCATGTTCTGAACCAAGCCCAACTTCTCACCTTTGTTCTTTACATACCAATTCTCCCTCACACCCCCAGAATCACCATCACCCCTGGCTGGTGAGAAATTCACATTCTCAACTGGGACTTGCCTTTGGTCACACATAAGCAAACCCCCAGCCTGGACTCCGCAGGCCCCTGGCTCCAGCCAGCATGCAGAGTTCAGACCCCCTTGATGTGGAGGGAGGGGTGTCGTTCCTGACAGCACAACTAAACACGGGAAAGCTTAGCCTTAAATGAGATGTCTGTAAAGCATTCAGCTTCTGTGCACTCATGGAAAAGTAGAAGTTTAGCAGATATTGTTGTTGTTATTATCCTGATGGGCTAATAATGGTGATCCTGACTTAGAGAATACAAATAAAGAAACCCGCTTCACAGGACAGCCCACTGTTCTTTGAGGAACACATTGCTCCTGCTTCCATATGAATAGCATTCAGAGATTTAATTACAAATGTATTTCAATTGGCAGCTTTTTCTCTCTTACATTCTAAGTGTTAATAGTTTGCCAAGTTAACTTTATACACATAATGTCTGTGATTTGTTATAATCCCACTTCAATACTCTTCCTTTACTGACAAATCAGCCTCTTGTCAATCTCCACTTACCAATCTTCTAGTTGTTCAAGGACTCTAACTCCAGGATAGCATATGAAATAAGCCAGGACAGATTTCCCATGTGAGAACACTGACAGCAGATGCTCCAACTGAAATGTTGCGCCTCTGTGATGTGCCCTTGTGCCATGAATCCACGTCGATTTATCTGGAGTCCTATCACTTTTCCTCCAGAAAAGCGTTGCATAATTTGGAAACAAAGTGATATACTGTACAATTAGAGGGGAACAGCATCCCCTTAGAACTCTCCTCATTAAGGAGAGCCACGCCACGTACCACGCCAGTCATTGGTGCGAACATTCGTTTTTGTAGCTATGGGAACTTAGATCTCTGAGAACCAGGAACGGGTGTTGGTAACATTGGCTCAGCCCTCGGTAATCTGTGTGACAAGTTACTTAACAGAACTAAGCCTTGGTTTCCTCAGTTATAAATCAGAAATATAAATACCTACCATTCTTACTTCGTTTTGAAAGGATAATCATGTATATATGTGGTCATGTGAACACAAAGCATATAAAGTTATTTGCATTTTATTAGTATTCAGAGCTTTTACTTATAAAAATTTTTCCCATAAAACACCGCATCAGTTTCCTTCAAAGTGCACTTTTTTTCCATTTTATTTGCCTCATGACCTTTGCACTCTCTCTTATAGATTCAGCCAAGAGGGACTGTAAGTTAAAAGAATTATACTATATAAAAATCTGTCATGTGCACTCAGAGTGACCAGGCTTTCTTCAACCCCTGAGTTTCATCAACGAAATGAATAAGAAAGATAGAAAGCTCTGGCCGGAAGGTCATGCTGCCAGTAAGTGTCTCCTGAGTGCTGGGTGCCTCTTGACTGAACTCCAGCTTAACCAAGATCCAAGAGGTGGCTAAACAAGAGAGTCCCCTTGAGAAGACGCCAGTGTACATTGCCTATTAAACAAGTAGTATCCTTTATTATGTTAACTTTCCTGACCTTAATCAACAGTCCTTCCTATTTGCCAAACCATAGCAGATGGCAAACAGAGTGTTAAAGTATGTTCATTTATGAATGAAGTGGCTTCCAAGTCACCACCTTGCCCATCCTTTCCCATCAGACCTCACCCCCGACCAGCACAGGATGGCAGTGCTGTCTCTTCCCCGACTGCCCACGTTCTGTGTCCTCTCCAATCTGTCTTGCTCACCAATGTCAGATTCACCTGACTTGCATGCATCTCTGATTTAATTGTCTCATGCTCATAAATTTTACGTTATACTCGTATGTGTTTAGCACAATTTAGAAAACATGGTCTTCAGAGATGCTCCAATGATGACCAAACCAACTAGAAGCCGATTTGGGCCCTGAGGCCCTGCGTCCTTCCTAAGACAGCACCACTGCGTGGCACTTCACAGGACCCACACGTGCCCCACGGCTTTCCTTGTCGCGGGACAGGCCCGCCCCCTCTCTCTTCCGTCTCCTTCCCTTTTAACACTGTACCCTGGTGCAGGGATCATTTCCGTTGTCACTTCTGTGGCTTCCCTTCGTCCTCTTTGTCCCAGTCCAGATCTATAGCCCTCCCCCATGAATGTGCCTCCCGACCTTTATCTCGTTTGGCCTTGGCTAATGCTTATTCTTGACAGTGAGATCCCTGCGGGGGACTGTGGTCCACCTGTTTCTCTCTGTCTCACCAGGCCTTTTATCTTCAAAATGTTAGTAAATCTTCCTGATTTCCACTGAACGTTTGTATGCACATGGAGGAAGTATGATTAAATGTATTTATATGGAATCAAAATGACTGTAGTTAGCATGCAGATGTTCATATGTAAATATATATATATATTCAAAACAGTATTCAGACAAACAGAAAATTATGTAAAAAGGAAAAACACATCTCGTTCACTCAGGTCCTAGATGCTCCACCATGTGACGAGGACATGCGCAAGAAGGCGTGATGCCTTCTTTGAGAAGAAGCTTCCATTCTAGTGGGAGTGAAAAGACTGTGGTCGCATACGTGTGACAAGCCCTGCTCCTCCTCACTAGTCTGGGGAGGCCAGCAGGTACAAGGTGGCTGCACCCCTGGTGAAAGCGCCAGCAGACCTGGAGGCTGGAGACACAGGCGGGAGTCAGAGCCCGAGGCTCTTACAGGTCATTTTGAGGAGCCCATTCTCTCCATGAGAGGCAGCCGGTGAAGTGAAATGAGAGGATTCAATCTGAGTTTTAGAACGTTCCTCAGAGAGCAAGATGGAGAATGAAATGGGAGGAGGAAAGCAAGATGGCACACAGCCAGGAGGCTACCGCAAGAATTCAGACATGGAAGGAGGCAGGCTTAGGTGAAATGGGGCAGAGGGGGTATTGAGAACTTGGAGACTGAATGCATGACAAGGGACAGCTCTTGGGTGAGACGGGATGACTGGCCTGTCCCCTCCCTAGCCAGGAGTCTGGGGGTATCTCATCCACTTACTAGGGTATCCAGGCTGCACCTTTAGAAACCACAATTAGGGGCTCCACACTTTTACATTTCTGGAAATAGAACTGGGCCCTTTATAATAAAAGTGTGTTAGTTCGCTTTCCGACATTCTGCTCTGAAGCACCTAGTCAGGAACGCATTAGAGAAGAGCAGTTAGGATCAGAGTAACCAAAGGGTTAAAGATACTTAACTTCAGCAGGCCTGCTTCCTCCATAAAATGAGAAGAAAGATATTAATAGCACCTATTTCACAGAGGAGCTATAAGAATTAAAGAAGTTAATGCATGTAAATTGTTCGGCACAAGGCCCTGCATAAAATACATGCTCAAGGTGTCAGCTATTATTTTTATTATGGTTTCGCTTCTTATGAGGAAGGAGGAGAAAAATATGAGGGCTCCTCAGGTCTTCTAGAATTCTTAATACAGTTGCACCAGGAGCAAATCCTCCCTTCTTAAATATAAATAATATAAAATGTATATCTCAATTTAGATGTAGATTCTATACTAAATTTGAAGAAAATGTTTTGTCTTTATAGGAAGATATGGAAATTTTCCATCTTATGACTTGCATGCAACATCCATTTTTCCTGTGTGTGCAATTCACCTATAGGTTATTCTCAGAATTCAGAAATTAAAGGTGCAGGCAGTTACATTGCTAAAAACAAACAAACAAAAAAGAAATTGCTTGAGAGATGAAATATTTAAGCAATCCTCTGAAAGATTCCTTTGAGGAAAGTTTGTTTTTTCTTTTGGAAGGCCCATCAGAAAACTCATTTATTTACTAGGACAGAGATAATTTTTGATGTCTCACATTGTCTTTTTCACTGTATGAATTTTAAGAGAGTTCCACTATTTAAGTTGTCTGCAGAGAAAATGCTTCTCACTGTCCTGGGGTATATAGATAATCATCTGTATTGTTGGTTTTATGTTCAGTTTAGGATACTCAGTGCAGACACAATACCTTCAGAGTCATCATGACTTTAAAGAATTTGTAGTTTGCTCCTTAATTGAGGTCTTTTCTCCAGATGTGAAAAATATTATAAAATGTCTTAAAAGTCATCTTAACCCTTTTAGTACGATGGGCTGATATATCAACTTTTGCATCTCAGGCGTAAAGTGCAGCGGGCTGATATGTCGGCTCATACATAGACCATAGTTAAAAGCACTATAACTTATTATATATTTTCTTGTATGATGTATGACTGAAATAATTATATTTCTTTGTCAGATGGTGTAAAAAAAATTGAATTATTATTAACTAATTCCGTTTATATAAAACTAAAAAAACTCATGGATATCTAAAACAATAACTTCATAACATTTTTTTTCCTGAGGTGATACATTTTATTAAATTACCCTTCGCATTTCTCACCAGTACTGCTGGCAGAAGGTAGCACTAAGAGGGTTAACCAATGGTGACATGTGTTTTAGTAGCTTCTAGGAGACTCCTTAGGGCTGTTTCAAAGCAGTGACCAGCCATGGGCTAGCAACACAGAGGGATGGAGACCTGCATTTAATGTAAAGCATAAGGATGGGATGAACAACAACGCAGTGAAAACCATACAAGTGACAACTCCCAGTTATCTGCTCTGAAATAAACACACGGGTTCCAGGCCCCACCTAGGCTAAATCCATGTTCTTCAACTCAAATTAAACATCCTGAGCCTGCAAACTCTGAGGTATAGACAAAAGGTGGAAGGAAGGAGAGGTGTGGGAAAAGAAGTAGAAGGAACTCAGAGGCCACCAAGCATTGGGGAGGTTGAGAGACCAGGCCTGAAACAGTAGAAGAAACTGTGCCTCCAAACCAAGAGTTTAGAGATCAGGCCCCACCCCCACCCCCCAAAAGGGCACCAACCTTGAGATGAGAAATAGAAACCCCAACAGAATAGGGGGCACATCAACAAACCTGTTCTGTTGGATCAACTTCTTTGTCAGATTTCTCAACTCTGAAGAAATGAAGACTTTAAAGATTTTTTATGAAAGGACTTGGTTAAGTAGGAACCCCAAATTTATAAAAGAAATGACCCCAGAGAACTTCAGAACAATCCCCTTCGTGGTTCTAGTATTCATGGGTGAAAAAATAATATACATTTTTATTCGTTTGTAAGAACTTAAAATTTTATTGGTTAAATTCAGATGAGCAAAAAGAGGCGTTGATTTCATCTTCTGTAACAGGCCTCATTTTGTTCTAAGGCACTTGGTTTGGTTTGGGTTGGGCAGAGATTTAAACTTGTGCTTAAAGTTAAACATCTCATTTTAATGGGGTTTCTTTTAGGCTGACTCAGTTTCTTTGAAGCAAATGTTTCATCTCCCTGCTTCCCGTCTCCTTCTTAATTTCTAGGGGTCTGTAACAAAGTGCCACAAGTCAGATGGTTTAACCCCACAGAAATGCACTCTGTCCTGGTTCCAGAGGTCAGAAGTCTAGAATCCAGGTGTCAGGAGGGTTGGCTCCTCCTTGGGGACTCAAGGAGTATCTGTTCTCTCCTGGCTTCTGCTAGTTGCTGGCCGTCTTGCTGGTCCTCAGCTGTGGCAACATGAATCTTCGGTCTCGGCCTCCATCCCTGTGTGTGTCTGAGTCTCTCCTCCTCCTCTTATAAGGCTCACCCTACCCAAATCGGACCTCCTCTTAAACTGATGACATCTGCAAAGACACTCTTTCCAAATAAGGTCACATTCACGTGCACTGGGGATTGGAATTTCAACGTCTCTTTAGGGAACACAGCTCACGCACAGAGGGTCTTTACAGGTCTTTGCTGTGGTGGCTGGGCTGCTCTGATTGCTGCATTGGAGGAATGTCATGATGTGAATTCCTAAAAGTCCTTGTCCCTCCATTTCCCTCCAGTCTTAAAGTGCCTAAACCCAGGCCTCTAGCCACGTACCCATCCTTCCAGCCATATGCAGGCTGCAGGGCCATGGTGCTGCCACCCTGCTCCAGGAGGCCAGTGAGACTGTCTCACTAGGAGGACTTCAGTGCTCACGTGCCAACCTAAAAGCAAAGCTGCCAACAGGAAGCATAAAGTCTACACCTGGGCAAGCAGCATCCACCCTCACTCCTGCGCCTAGTTTCCACCTTCAAAAGGAAGCCAGGACACAGAGCGGGTGTTTCCTCCGGGCCTTTGAAATACTGGTCCTTCTGTCTCTAATGCGTTTTCCTAGATATGTACGTGGCTCCCCTTCAATTGGCTCAGGACTCCAGTGCAACCTCAGAGCGGCCTTCCCTTACCATCCTATCTAAAATATGAATAATATCTCCCCTCTCACTCCATCCCTTTTCCTGCTCTCATTTTCTTAGTGAAATATCATTTCAGAACAGTAGACTTTCCATGAGGAAAGGAATGATGTTTTGCTTATTGCTAAGCTGGTTTTTGAGCTCACCCTAAAGAATTAGCCTTTTTATCTTTCACTGATTCAGTCAGTCATTAATTCACACAACAAATAATATTACTGCCTGGCATATCATCAGAATATATCATATTTATGAGATTATAGTTCGGAAGGTAGGAGCTCTATTTCACCATCTCACATGCAAGCGTTACTCACTAAATCCTCGTATGAACGAATGGACGAAGATTCCATGAGAAAGCTGATCTGTAGAAGACTTTCATCACTGTCTTGCCACAAAATTAAAAAGCACAATTTCCCCCTGGAATTCTGCCCGAGACCAAACATTGAAAAGAAGTTGTACAAACAGTAGATAGTGTCATGGCTAAAAAAAAATGTCATCTTTTATTTTTTAAATGGTTCACAAATTTTAAAATGCAGGTAGAGATAAAAGTGCCTTTCAGGAGGGAGAGAACATGAAGTGATTTCTGATTTCTCAGTACTTGCAGAAAGGCAGCCGGGTTATAGAGACTAGTAGCGTGGCTTTTACTCTACCTTTGTAAGACAGAGGCAAGGAGCCAAAAAGAAAGGTGGCTTCAAACCCTTATTCAAAAATGCAAACTCCGGGCTATGTGATAGCTTTCTCCGTAGTTTGATAAAACTGTTCTCAGTCCAGCCCCAAGCCATCCCGAAAAGTCATCAAGTGTGCTCCAGGGGCCAACATATCCACTACATTCAGAGGCCACCGTGCCTATGGCGCCAATACTTTTAGGGACCCATGAAAATGTTTTAAGTTCTTTAAAAATCATAAGAAAAACAATGAACTTTTAGTAGAAAAAAATGTTTTAATATATTAATTTATTCATTTATACCAACACAGTCGTAAATATCTTTTTTGATTTTTTTTTTTTTTTGCTTTGTTTGTTTGCTTGTTTGCTTGTTTGTTTGGGAAAGGGCCCTTGTAGACAAACGTGCATAGGGCTATGAAAGTCAAAATGAGGTCCTGCTGTTGGGTCCCCTGTGCTTAAGAAAGCCTTCCAGATACCAATAGAAACACCAAGATGTGCTCATGCCAAAAGAGTTAAACCCTCATTTACACGCCAAAAGAGGTAAACCCTCATTCACACAGAAAAAGATCTTTTCCAAGTAGATTCATTTTCCCACGATATCTAGCATCCACTATAACATATTTTAGAAGAGAGATGAATGCAGTTGCCCCATAATGCATTTTAAGCTTCAATACTCTGACACAAAGCACACAACGTGACACAGAGAACACCAGTGTGAGAAGACACACTTCCCTCCAGGTGCTGCCACTACTATAATTTGCACCTTCTGAAGCGGAGACTGAAGTGCTATCGACATGTACAGGCAGCTAGGAGAGTGAGGTGATCATAGGACTAGAGAACGTGTCCAGCTGGGAAAATAAGCATGCAGCCAGCACAGAGCTGAACGTGAAGGTCTCCAAGCAAATACTGGAGCTATGTCCCTTGTCCTTTGTTAAAAGAAACATGAAAATCAACAGACCCTTAACCCCACCTGTGTCATACCAGTCACTTGACTTGGAGGCAGATGCAGGGACAGCGCTGGAGTTGCTTTGCTCTTCCTTTCCTTCTGTACTTTGAACAGTTCACCCGAGTGCCATCAGGCATGATTAGCAACTCACAAGGAGACATCTTCAGTTACAGTGGATTTTCCGGAAGTTGAGGTAGTTACTTTTCTGTAGTTTGACTCTGTGTGTGACAAGGCAGTTTCAGGTATGGTGGCCATCTGCTGTGTACACCCTGGTTTATTATTGCTGCCTTGTTCAGAAAGCTCTGTCCTGAACTGAACAGCTCTCTGGGCTCATTCTGACCACTCAGAAACCACCTCCTAGATTGGAATCTAGACTCCATCCTTTCCTTGACTCAAGCACATCCCACTCTTAACTCCGAAATCACTTATAATTCAAATACGCTAGTGCTGTCTGGATTGGAGTTGGGGAAGACAGGAAGGAGGGTGCCTGCTATTGTATGTGTCCTGTACAATTTCATATGGAAGGTGATTTGGGTGGTGGGAGAGGTGGGTGGTATGAAAAGTTATAGAAATTGGGTATTTGTTTCTGCTAAACTTGTCTAGTTAGATCCATGCTATCATTTCAGCCTCTCAATGCCCATCCCTTTGGCTCATGATCCTGTCATCTCCTGTATCTCTACCCCTTTCTACTAAATGCCATATGACACATTGGCCAATGTGCCATTGATGTCTTCATCCAAATTAATAGAATAATAAAATGTCAGCCTGGAATCATACCACTAAAATTCTCTCCTGAAGTCAATTTCTAACCATTGATCAAATTCCACCCACAGTTCCTCTTGTTAAAAATCTATACCTTTAAAATACTACTCTTCTATCATGAGCCCACACACACTTGTATCTGTCTTGACCGCAAAAGTTTTATGAGAGACTTAATAAAATGCTTTGCTGAAATGTATACAGCTCCTGTCAGTGTTCCCCCAACCTAGTGGGCTGTTACTCCAATCAGAAAATAATAAGTTGCTTTTAGAGGTACAGCAGAGAAGAAGGTATCTGGGGGAGAAACATACTTACATCCCTACGGTCCTACCAGTCTACACCTGGACACCATGCCTTTGTAGCATCCAGATGGGTTATGACTGTAATGTTCAAGTTAATGTATTGATCTGCTCCAGCTTCAGGTTCAGCCTCAAAGCATTGAGACTTTGTCTTCTGAACATCATTTTCTATGTCAGGGCCCCAAGATTTGAATTCTTTCTTTATGCTAATTGCGCATATATCACACAGAGGGCGACCCGAGGGAAGCTGCCGCACACTTTCTGGCAGCAGCCCCTGTCTCTGTGTGTGTGTGTTTGACAGGTCTCGTCACCCAGGAAAACCATGGCGTTCAGCCCCCCCTTGATGTCCAGTTCCTAATGCTTTAATGTTTGCGCTGTTCAGCGGTCTTAGTCCTCAAAAGGTTTTTGTTTAGTTTTGGGGGAGGTAAGACAGCTTTAGAGGCCTCCTGGGATAGGAACTGCAATTCCAGTGAGAACAAAGGAAGGAAACCACTTTTTGATCTACAGAATCATTCAATTAGACATTATTCAAATCATTCAGTTGACATTATAAAAACGTTAAAGTTTGTCAACACACTTTTCCTGGCCTACACGTCACTATGCTGCTGTCACATGCATGAGGCCATCAGCCTTCTCTCCTCCTTTCCCCGTTGCCCCAACTGCCCCAGTGGCCCAGGGAGCTGGCCTCGAATGACCCTGCGCTGGTCTCGGCTAGAATACTCTTCAGTGGTTTAGGGAGGAATTAAGGAAAAAATCTAAAAGCTTAAACTCACTCCTTTTTTTTTTTAAGATTTATTTTATTGTATTTGACAGAGACAGAGAGAAGAGGGAGGGCCCAGAGCAATCTCCATAGTTGTATGTCATCCGTTTTCAAGAGGGTTTCATTCCACATGGTGGGCAGGGGCCGCTCAGGGCAGGGACCAGGCAGGGGGCCTCCTGCATGGGAGGCACGCCCCCACAAGCTAGGGGCTGAACCAGGGACCTCCCACATGGGAAGCCCACCCCAGTTCAGCATATGGGTTCACACAGGCCGGGCCAGGACTCAATCCTTGGACTCCTGGGCTGCAAAGCGAGCGCTTAACCTACTGAGCCATCCTGGCTTCCCCTATACTCACCCTTTGTATAGTGTTAGCTAGAGTTTAATAGGGCTTTCCAAAGCCTAAAAGAAGAGAGAAAAAAAGAAGTTTAGCAGAAGCCAGGCAGCAGAGCCTGCTGAAAAAGAGATTCTTCTGTCCTACATTTCAGTTTGGTCATTTTATACACAGGATTTGGATAATTTTCTACTTCTGCAGCTTCAAGTTAAAATGCAAAAGTTGAATAAATCCCACTAGCAAGAAGCAGGGCATTCATTTCAAGCTCACAGGAAGCTCCGACCACACCTTAGTGTTCTGTTCTCCAGCAGTACATCTCTAGGACCTGTAGTTTATATTTACAAAGACTCGAGGTAAACTCAAACCTGCATTTCTAGTGAAGTAAATCACATGGCCCAGCTCTGTGCTTTGACTGACCGCTCTGTTCATTTTTCTGAAAGGTCTTGTTGCTTTCAGCCTAGCCTGGTATTCTTAGTCCTGAAAAATCATGCCATGTGGGAGGACGCCTGGGGCTGCCGAAAAGGGCCACCAAGCTTTCTGTCATATGTCTGACAATGTGAAACATTTAGGGGGAAAAAGCAGAATTTGTCTTTCAGAAAAATGTTTCTGTGTGACGCCAAATGTGTTTTGAAAGTATCCGAGGGCTCATGTCTTCCCTTTTATTTTGTAATCACAACTGTCTTACATTAATCAACAACCGGAATAAGTTTGCAGTTTTCAGACTAGATTTTAGGGACGTGAATGACAATTTCAACCTATATACATGCCCTAAAAATTACAAATAAAAATGTAATGCTTTCTCTTTTTGTAAAATTGAGTAGTAGGTTAGTTTCTTTATAGTAAGTAAGACTTTTCTATTGTTGTTTCTGAAAATAATCCAATTTTGTTTTATTAATTCTTAGAAAAAAATTACAGACAATGAGGGAGAAAAAGAAGAGTCTGTTTCCCCCAGTAGATCGCCTCTTTGGGATTAAGTTATGTATGTCATAGGTCAAGAGCTATTTAAATGACACCTGAATATTTTAGGCTTGCCTTCCTCCATAAAGAGAAAAGCATACAATAAATACAATGATATTTCACTAGTGTCTTTCAGGCTTAATAAAATGTCATAGTACATAATTTATACATCAATTATGGATATGGATTTAATTCTAGTTGTGCATTCTTTGAAAGGCAGCTGGTCAGGAAGACGTCACTGATCAAAACATTTAGCCTATTAAGAGCAGAGAGCTGACATTGAATCTAGATTCCAACATTTTGGTGCCCTGCCTAATGTTTATCAGATGATTATGTCAGAATTGAGGAATGGGTTTTGTTTTGCTTTTATAGATTAATGCTTGGCATTTTTTGTTGTGTTTTGAGGGGCTTTGGTGTTATTGTTTATTTTGGTTGTGATTATTTCCCATTTATTTATTCTGAGAATAATAAATTCTGGGACCCACTCTGACTCCTCCATACAGCTATGTGAAATGGGAAAATTGTGGCCACTTAATTCTGCACATCAGCTCATCTCTAAGGTGAGACCCAGGTGTTCAGCCCTAACCCAGAGAGCTGCAATTTCAGGGTAGCTGCCAGCCCAGCAGTGCCCTGGCCATGTTTTCAAGAATACAGCGGGGGACTACTGAGCAGTCTCATTTCAATCTGATTTTATAAGAATTATTTAAAGCTTCACCCAGGCAGTGATTTCAAACCCACTTCCTACTCATTCCATTAGGTCCAGCACAACCACTGCTCTATGCCCGAGGCCTGTGGAAGGGTTATTTAGCAGTGGATAGTAATAGATGAGTGTCTCTTTAAGGGCAACACAACAATATTTTCAAAGATGAGTACATTTTCAGTGCAATAGATTTCCAGGTTATAGTACTTCTGAAAATAAACATTAATGATCCATTGGATATAAATTTGGTACTTGCCCTTCGTCTTTGGAGACCACATTCCACACCATTTTACTCCATGAAGCTGACAGTCTTTGGCCCACAGTGAACTTCGTTGTGTCTGAATTTCCACAGTGCTCAGTCCCATCCCACACAACCAAACTGAATGACAGCCTGTGTAGTAAACACAGTCATAGTTGTGCGTGTGGTCCCTGGCAGATTACTTTGTACAGGGCGCCATTGTCAACATTTCAAGGAACACAAAGATAATAACATTCAGTCTCTGCTCTCAAGGAAACTGGAAAGCTGGTACAGGTACAAATTCAGGTTTCTGGCCCGTATAGAGAGGGAAAGAACACACCTGGTCCAGGTAGAGCCAGGAGCAGACTGTGGGAGGAAGCCTATCGGAGACCTTTTGGAAGAACTGGGGCCCCCTTGATGTTCTAAGTCAGGGGTCTCCAAACTTTTCAGCCCGCAGGCCGCATTAACTATCAAACAGCAGTTTGGGGGCTGACTACACACTCGAGGTCCAAATAAAAGAGAATCAAAACATAGATGTTGTTTTTAATTATTTATTTAATATTATTTTATTCAGATAAAAAGGTCTCCACAGGCCGAATGAGAGGATGCGGCCTGCGAGCCATCGTTTGGAGACCCCTGTTCTAAGTGATGGATAATCACAAGTGTGAAGAGAGGGGAAGAGATGGAATTCTATGTGAGTGGAACAGAAGTGCTTAAGCTTGATAGTCAAGGGGTCTGAGTCCTTCTACAACACTGTCCCCCAAAGAAGAGTAATTTGAGGACCAGGGCACAATATTTGTCATTTCTGATCACATTTTTACCATTTCCCATTATATCATTGCCATTTCTGGTTACCTCCTTTACTTATTTACTGAATATCTTTCTTTAAATGAACTCATATTTTTATTTAAATGAACTTATGTGAAAAAAACATTTATGTTAAGAGGAAATTTTGAATAGCAACCATAAAATGAAATAGCAGTGTTGCTTGCTTTAACGATAGTGATATATATATACATATATGAAATATTAAGTTCAGTACTGTTGCCTACTGAAGTGTCTGGGCCTGAGGTCTGTTCTTTCTTTGTTAAAAGGGGAAAAATAGCAAATATTGGTGTGGTAGAAGAGCCAGCCCTGCCTCAAACTGAGCCTTTGAAAGACTGAAAAAGAAATGAGATGAAAATAGGTTACTCATTCTGATTGGATGTTTTTTAACATCCAGTGTGAATTACCAAAAACCACTCACCCTCAGAGCCACCAGTGGGACATACTCGTATTCTTCCCAAGAGTTGAGGGAAGCAATAGAGAAGAGACAATGCTTCGGGGCCAGTTGTACCAGCTGTGTCTGCTAAGCAAAGTTGAGCCTTGCTGGGTTGGGACTAGTGCCTGCCATCTCATTGATCCCACAAAGCCTTCTCCCCAGCCCCTACCACAGTGAGGAGCACATAATAGCTCTGTACCGAAAACGTTTCAATCATTGAGACTCTGAGTCTCATTGGCATTCTAAGATCATTTGGCTCTTCTTCACAAAAAGTAAAAAATTAACTTTCCAGTGATATTTCATATTTCATAATATCACATTCCTCCCTCCCCCCCAAAAAGAATATTGATAGGAAACTCTAATAAGTTTAAAACGTAACAAAATCAGCTGATGAATAGATCCCACAGGATACGCAAGAAGAATACATAGGTGAACTTAAATTACCTCACAGGAAAATGAGCAATCTCTTGAGGAGAGCAAGCATCTAAACATTTCCCAGGTCCCAGAGGAGGTGAGGGGCCTCGAACACAGGTCTGTCATCAGTGGAGCTGGCTTTACTCTCTGCGTTTCTTGCTCAGGTGCCCTTTTGTCTTTTCACTTCTCATAACATTCCTGCCTGTCACTTGCTATTCGGCAGCTGAACCAGAGCCAGCGGGGAAAGCTTGCTAATGCATCGCAAATGTAATTGCTGCGTTCTCCTTAAAAGTATTGTCAGGCGCATTTCGTTTTAAGGTTTTACCCGGAATTATGTCAGTATTTTAAGTGAGCAATTTTCTATAACCCATGTCACTGTGATTAGAAGACATTAAAGTATTTTTAATAATTACAGCTTGAGGATTTAATTTCAGGAGAGATTGAACTACATTTCTAAAATTTGCATTCTTTAGAGCTGGTTTCCCCCAAATGATGCCTTGGCCAAGACGTCTCCACGCAGAAAGTAGTTTCTTCCAGTAAACCATATTGTATTATATCATTTCAGTATAAGAACAGTCGAATCAATATCAGATTAACATAATTAATTTGTAATAAGCTCGACTGCACCAAAGTGATAGCTTCACGATCATTTGTTGGATGTCCTTAAGAAGCATGGATTTTTATTTCAGACAAGCATTTACACGACTTGCTGGTGTTTTAAGTGGTGCTGGCAGAGCTTTGATACTAGTTCACGGCATTTTTGAACACCATATTGTTGTCTCGGTCACCGATGAAACGTGGCCTTAAAGCAGCCCCCGATAGCCATTCTTTTTCTTAAAGCCTTACTGTGCCATTTCTATAGTCCCTGACTACAAATGGAAAAAAATCCAAATGAACATGAAAACAACATAATGTAGTCTATTTTCCAGAGAGAAATTGAAAATAGAAAACATTTGACCTCTGTTTTTCACATGAAACATAAATGCTTATTCACTGGCAAAGACTTAACTTCTCTGAGCCCCAGTTTCCTCTTGCATGAGATGAGGATGGCCCTCTCTAGCTCAGAGGGTTGATAGGAGTCTTAATGAAATAATGCACAGAACTATA
Organism: Craseonycteris thonglongyai; assembly: GCA_004027555.1. NCBI lineage: Eukaryota > Metazoa > Chordata > Mammalia > Chiroptera > Craseonycteridae > Craseonycteris > Craseonycteris thonglongyai. The sequence continues at coordinate 24,216 of PVKE010007081.1, read as the reverse complement.
TACAGTACTTCACATGTGTACCAACTTTGGTTTATAAGAAGCTTCATATTCTTATTATCACATGGCCCAGAGTTGGAACTGTCAGGACAAGAAGACAAGATTGTAATCTTGATCCCCTAGGGGAATGGGTCTGAAACCACAGTCTTTAGAGACACATCAACCAGCTGTGGAACACTACCCAGATTTGGAATGTTGGTTCTGCTCTCCTGGGCATTAGGACCTTGGTTTTTGTGACCCAGTCACCTTTCAGGAAATGAACAAGAATTGAAACCCTCGGGATTTTTTTCAGGAGAGAGAATTACAGAAAGGGGCTCAAGAAGAAAATGAGGGGAAGCCAGGGTGGCTCAGCAGGTTAAGTGCTCACTTTGCAGCCCCAGGGACTGAAGATCAAATCCCAGGCCTGGCCCATGTGGACCCATATGCTGAACTGGGGTGTGCTTCCCATGCAGGAGGCCCCCAGTTTGGTTCTCACCCCCCCCAATTTGGCCCCTTGCTTGAGGGGGTGTGCCTTCCATGCAGGAGGCCCCCAGCCCAGTTCCTGCCCTGTGTGGCCCCCCGCCCACCTGTGTGGAACGAAACCATGTCAAAAACTGATGATGTACAACTATGGAGACTGCTCTGGGCCCTCCCCCATTCTCTCTGTCTCTGTCTCTATCTGTCAAAAACCATAAAATAAATCTTTTAAAAAAAAAAGAAGAAGAAGGGAGCGAGCAGAGTGAAAGCACCCCTAAGAGCATAGGCAAGTGTGACAGCTCACTTCCGTCTGTGCTTACAGTGCCCACGGGCCTGGAGCTGGGAGCCTCAGTCCTCTGGTCCCCGATCCACCATCAGAAGCCCTTTCCTGGCTCCCCACTAGCCACCTGCCTTGTGTCTGTTATTCCTCCCTGAGGGTCATCTGAGGGGGAGACACTCAGGAGAGGACAGCTCTTTAAGAAGTGGGGATCCCCGGTTAGATTGGGAACCTGCAGATACATGGAGCTTTGAAGCTGTTCATTTGCTGTGGTGTGAATGGGAAGCCTGGCCTACTTAAAGTTTAGAAACCTGTGTTAGGGACCATATGAAGTGAAGCTGGAGTCAGAAGTTTCCTACCCAAATCTCTAGCAGAGGAGACAAAATTAAAATTACTTCATTATAGATTACACAGCAAAGGGCCTGAAGATGCTGGGGAAGAACAAAAGAAGCACTTATCCATATGCATGACAAAAAGAGGAATCCCTTCTTAGCCCAGGGAGTTTGCAGGGTCCTGAGGGCTAATGAGATCACTCACTCAAAGCAATTACTAAACTGCCACTAGAATTACCTTTCTAAGGCAGTTCCTATCACAGTCCTCTGCAGCTGAAACATCTTTGAGTTTCACACTGAACTACAAGCATCTTAATGTGGCGTTCAAGGTCCTTCTTCATCGGGCCTGAGTTCTGACCACATTGGACTCTTAGGGGCCCCAGAGTATAAACCACCTAACGAACTCAACCTGGAGTTCTCCATCCTTTCACTCTCAAAACCTAGTTCTACAACAAATAACAAGCAATGAGGATGTGGAGAAATTGGTGGGAATGTGGAATGGTGCAGCCACTATAAAAAACAGTGTGGAGAGTCCTCAAAACATTAAAAATAGGGCTACCATAGTTATAAAGTAGTCACAGTGATGGAAGCATAGGGAATGTCATCAATAATATTGTAATAACTTACTATAATAACTTATGGGAGGATCACTTTGTAAATTATATAAATGTTAAGCCACTATGCTGTATAACTGAAACTAATATAGTATTGAATGTCAACTATAATTGAAAAAATAAGTAAATAAATATAGAATGACCATATGACCGACCAATTCTTTTTCTGAGTATATACCCAAAAGAATTGAAATCAAAATCTTTTTTTTTTAAGATTTATTTTTATTTTTATTGTTTTTGACAGAGAAAGAGAGAGATACAGAGACAGAGAGAAGGGAGGGCCCAGAACAGTCTCCATAGTTGCACATCATTGGTTTTTCCACATAGTTTCATTCACAGGTGGGCGCGGGGCTTCACAGGGAAGGAACTGGGCCGGGGTCTTCACCCTGGTGAGAACTGAACTGGGGGCACTCCCCAGTTCAACATGTCGGTCCACACGGGTTGGGGCTGGGATTTGATCCTCGGTCCCTGGGGCTACAAAGTGAGCACTTAACCCACTGAGCCATCCCGGCTTCCTCTGAAATCAAAATCTTAAAAGGGTATCTGCAGTTCCATGTTCACTGCAGTATTATACACAACTGCAAAAATATGGAAATGACCTAAAAGTTCATCCACAAATGAATAAAGAGAATGTAATATACACATACAGTAGAATATATTCAGCCTTAAAAAAATAGAAGGAAATTCTGCCACTTGCTACCAAGTGGATAAACTTGAAGGACAGTATGCTAAGTGAAATAAGCCAAACACAAAAGAACAAATACTACATGATAACACTTATATCAGGAATCTAAAATACAGTAAAATCTTCATTAACTGTCACTCTAGCTTTTGCCGGTTACTTGAGATATTGCCAGTTGCTTGAGTGCCAGTTAACAGTCTTTTTACAGTTATCCAGTATCTACCAATCCCCATGGGAGCTGATTAATTGAGAGTTGACTGTAGTCAAATTCATAGAAACAGACAATAGAGCAGTGCTGACCTGGAGCTGGAGAGAGGAGGATCGGGAGTTGTTGTTCAAGGAGTACATACTTTCCATTCTGCAAGAGGAATAAGTCCCAGAGCTGTACTGTGGAATAGAGTGCCTAGAGTTGACAATACTGTATTGTATATTTAAAAATTTGTTAGGAAGGTAAAAAAAAATAAAATAAAATAGTTCTTATGTTAGCTCTCCTGAAATGCTCTCAAGAACCCATGCAAACTTGCTTCACTGGTTTACCATCAACTTTGATAATTTTCCCAAACACATGGTCTCTTCCTCAGCTCAGAAAACCATCATGGTTAAGAGGCTCTGAGGTCAGTCTGCCTGGCCTCAGTAGCCAAAAAGTCTTAAGCAAAAGCCTCAATTTCCTCATACATTACACAGAGATAATGATACTCCTTTCTTCATAGGGCTGTTCATAGAATTAATTATCTAGTTTGTATAAAACATCGAGCACATTTTAAGGGTTCAATAAATGTTAACTTGTTATTATACAGCTCGGGTTCAGTTGTGTTAGTAGGTTGGTTGTATGCCTGTTGTGAGGTGCTAGGTTGTGAGCTGCTTATGGTAAATCCTTATATTTATCTCTGTCTTCTTCTGTTACTATGGTACTAGGCAGTTAATACCTATCTGTGATGAATTGAATTGAATTGAATTGAACTGAACTGAACTGAAGTCTCACCAGATGGCAGTAGGTACCAGCTCCAGAATTTTTTTCTGGAGCTCTGTGCCAGGTCTGGACAGGCTAAAAAGAGCTCTACATTTACAGGCAAGAAGCAGCACGTGGAGCTATGGTTGTTCCCAGTTTCCTAACACCAAATGGCCATTTGTCCTGTTGCCTCAACTGCAGGTAAAACCAGATAGGAATTAAGAAAAGTGAGGAGCTGAGGTCTTCCTTCCCACTCTGAGAACAGTCAGTTTCCTTGGTCTCCTTGGTCTGAAGATGTTTCAAGGGAAGGCAAATCACTAGAGGAAAGGAATGAAAACTAAATATCTCAACTGTTTGTGTGGAAGGCACATTGGTATACCTAGTATGAGGAATTCTGATATTAGACCAGAAGACAAAGTAGGAATCCTTGAGTAGCCTGCAATCATTGATGAGAAAGCAAGGGAGAGAGAGGGGAACAAACCGGTGCAAATATCATTAAGACCAGAACACTCAGGATACACCTAACTGTGGGTATTTGTACACAATCACAGGTGTATTCTATCTCCCCATCCTATGTGGCACATGCTCCAGCTCAAAGTCACAGACTGTAACTTACTGCAGGGGAAAAATATGGAGAATCATTAATTAAAATGTCTTTATGTACTCATCTAAGACCCTATTTGAATCCCCAGAACTACCACTCATCATCATCCCCAGGTCACATCTCTTCCTTCAATTGAAATATGCATGGGAATAGTACAGATCAGTCATTGAACTGATTCATTAGTGAAATGAATATCAATACAGCCACTTCTTGTGTCCCCAAGGCATGCTCCCTTCCCTACTGATTTATTGATGGAGAGTAGATTTTTATACAAGATTGTTTCATCTCTGTTCATTTCCCAATGAGAAACATGACCTACTCTGAATTCAACATTTTAAAGAAGTAGTCAGCCTTCTGTTTTCCAGTATCTTTGTGTTTAATAGTTCAAGTGGAGGGGTAAATATCTCACATCCTTGTTTTTGTATTTAAAAGGTACTTATCATGTTAACATAATTTTGTATCCATAATACAAATTGCTGTGCTTTTCTCTGAAGTGCTATTTGTCCATTTTCTGGGTTTGCAGTACTGTACAATCACTGCCTACATCCATATTTCTCCAGCATCAGAATCACATGGATAACTTATAAAAACACAGACTCACTGAATGAGAGAAAATGTTTGCAAAAAATGCCTCTAATAAGGGACTAATATCTAAAATATATAAAGAACTCAGACACTCAACAACTACAAACAATCCAATTAAAAAGTGGTCAGAGGGCCTGAACAGACCCTCCTCCAAAGAAGATATACAAACAGCCAACAGATAAAAAATGCTCAACTTCACTAGCTATTAGGGAAATACAAATCAAAACCACAATGAGATACCCCCTCATACCTGTTAGAATGGCTATAATCAACATAACAAGAAATAACCAGTGCTGGAGAGGCTGTGGAGAAAAAGAAACCATCATACACTGCTGGTGGGAATGTAAACTGGTACAACCACTATGGAAGGCAGTGTGGAGATTCCTCAAAAACTTTAGAGTTACTATATGACCTAGCAATCCCTTTTCTGGGCATCTACCTGAAAAACTTGAAAGCCTTACTTCGCAAAGATATATGTACCCCAATGTTCATCGCAGCACTGTTTACAGTGGCCAAGTCATGGAAACAACCGAAGTGTCCTCTGATAGATTAGTGGATAAAGAAGTTGTGGTACATTTACACAATGGAATATTACTCAACAATAAGAAAAGATGAAATACTGCCATTTGTGACAACATGGATGGACCTTGAGATCATCATGTTAAGCAAAATAAATCAGACAGAAAAAACCTAGAACCATATGACTTCACTTATACATGGAATATAAAACTGAAAATAACAAAGAAACAAAAACTCATGGACACAGTCAATAGTTTAGTGGTTTCCTGAGGGTAATGGGGGAGGGGGTGTGGGAAGAGGGAGGGGGCATCAAATATATGGTGATGGAAAGAGACCTGATTCTGGGTGGTGAGTACACAATGTAATGTATAGACAATGAAATGTAGAATTGTACGCCTGGAACCTATGTAATTTTTACCAACCAATGTCACCTCAATAAATTTAACAATTAAAAATGTAAGTAAATGAATAAATACATAAATAATAAAAACACAGAATTCAGGACCCCACCCCCTAGTTTCTGATTACGAGATTTTGCATCTAACGAGTTCCCAGTGAGCCAATGCTGCTGGTCCAGGACTTACACTTTGAGAACTGCTGATCAGGAAGTTCTAGGACTCCTTCAACATTCATTTCTCCTGGATAGCTTCTAAAACTTTGAGCAGGGTGTCAAAAAGAGACTCCCTTTTACTGATTTCACTAGTGTGACAATGTGTGGTTATGCTGATTGAAACAGTACATTGGCAATACCTCTAGTCATACTCAAATATTGAATGTTAGCTTAGGGAGATGTTGAGCTTACAGGTGAGGAGAGAGAGAGAGAGAGAGAAAGAGAGAGACTGTGTGTGTGTGT
>PVKE010007081.1:0-18248 GCA_004027555.1 Craseonycteris thonglongyai | reverse complement strand
TGTTTTTAAAATAAAAAATAAGAAAGAGGTACAATGTGAAACCATAATTTATCAGGAGGGCTGAGCAGGTGGCCTTGTTCAGTGTATCTAAGAGGGTCATTGAAGCATCAGGAAAGAGGGGAAAAAATCAATCAGAACCAAGTGTTGTTAGTTTCAATATCACGAGTATCAGGAGGTAGTTATGAGCCTATTTTATTTTAACAATTTTATTCTCCTCACCCTACCAGGTGCTCTAATAACACCGAAGGTTCTTTTGAAGTGAAATATCCAGCCCTAAATCTTACCAAGTCATTAATATTTTATCTAAAAAAACATAACATCTTAACCTGAAACCTAAGAGTAAGATTTGGACCCAGGCATTCAAAAACGAGTATATTTTACAGCTGGAATACAGTGAGTGGAATAAGACTTTTACTTTCTCTTTCTCTTTTCTTTTAGAAACAGGGAAGATCGACCAAGAGATTCACAAGTACAACACCCCGGGATTCACTGGGTGCCTCTCCAGAGTCCAGTTCAACCAGGTCGCCCCCCTCAAAGCAGCCTTGAGGCAAACCAACACCTCCGCTCACGTGCACATCCAGGGCGAGCTGGTGGAGTCCAACTGCGGGGCCTCCCCGCTCACCCTCTCACCTATGTCGTCCGCCACAGACCCCTGGCACTTAGACCACCTGGATTCAGGTAAAGTCTAAAGCAGTCTTGGCCAGCCTGCTTTATTTCTTTAGAACTCACTTCCCTCATCTATAAAATGGGATTAATAACAGAATCTCACTGGTAACGTAGTTGGAGACTTGAAAGCCGAGGAACGTTCAAACAGAAGAGTTCTTAGCACAGTGCTGAGCACATATCAAGTGCTCAAAAGTTACCATCATCATTCTTGCTCAGTCAGAAGTAAATAAGCCCAAGGTAAGGACCAACGGAATTATTGACTCGTCCTCATTAAGTGAAAGTATGAGATGCCTAAACTGATGTCTGCCACAGGACTGTCAGGTGAGCTAATCAAATCACTTCTTCACTTTTGCCTTTGTGACTCTCACTGACTTGCAGCTCCGTAGTCCAAGTCCTAAGATCAGCAGGAAAGATTTACCTAAAGCGGGGGTGTCCAGCCTTTTGGTTTCCCTGGGTGGCATTGGAAGAGGAGGGGTTGTCTTGGGCCACACATACAGTCACTGACACTGGCGATGGCTGATGAGCCAGGAGGAGGATCGCAAAGAAACCACATGTTTTGGGAAAGTTTGCGAGTTAGTGTTGGGCCGCATTCCAGGCCATCCTGGCCTCGTGCAGCCTGCAGGCGGCAGGTTGGACAAGCTTGACATACAGCAATACAGAGATTCATCTCCCTACACTGTATTTACCTAAAAATCCTGTAGCCTTCCAGATTTTTAAGAGGCACATGTAGGCTTGCAAAACTCAGCGGATTTAGTCCCATTTTTGCCAACAGTAAGGTGTGTACTTCGAAAGCCCAGGGCTAAAATGAAAAGGTGTAACTGTTGGCTGCAAAATTAATTGGATACAAATGTAATGTCCTCATAACAGTGAGTGGTGGAGAGCTGCTAGATCCTACTCCTCACTCTACCCAGAATGGCCTTGGGCAACTCACGTCACCCCGTAAACCTTTGCTTTTTCACATAAGATGAAGTGGGATGTGGTCTCTAAGTGACCTCCAAATCTAACATTCGATGGACCGGCAGAGCACCATGTGGTGTTTCACGTGCTAAATACAGGAAGAGGATGAGGAGGGCGGCAAGCTGTCATGAGACCCACGTGTCAGCACCATCCCTGCCCTCACCAGCAGGTCACACGTGGGCCGGTTTTCTGACCTTGTTCCTCAGTTTCCCCATGCCTAAAATGGAGATCAGAGACCTAACCTAACCTAACTCATAGAATTCTGTATGAGATGATGTATTTAAAACACTTAGTGTAGTTATACGAGGGCTGCCTGGAACTATCCAGCCATGTAATATGGAAACTAGAGGTATTTATGACTGGATTTTTTCTGCACAGCCCTCGTAGACATGTAGCAACCTTTCTAAAAAGTTTAGAACTGCAATCATCTTAGCAATATGTTTATTATTATATTAGATACAGTTTGCTATCACACTTGAATGTCTGATAAAGGCCTCCAAAACCTCCCCAACCCTAACTTCTAATTTGTAAATTGCTTTTGATTGCTTCTAATTTGTTCGATTGCTTTTGTATATTATGGCCCAGCATGCAGTATTTATCCGCTTTCAGTGCAGCCCTCATTGTGAATCCTTGCCAAGATTTGTGCTGCAAAGCTTTGGAAGAAGCCAAAATTGCCCCTTTGTCAGAGTAGCCAATTTACAGACTGAACAGTCCTCTTTGTTCCTCACACAAGGATTCCCATCACATGATGAGGGAGGCCGTGGGCCAAAGGTGCTGCTAAAGAATTCCCTTTCGTGAACGTTAGCATTATACAGCAGGCTGGATTTCCTCATGGGCTGGCGAGAACAAAGGGAAGCATTCCTAATGCTAAGTGGAGAAAAACAGGAGTGAACATATGAGATGAAACAAGACAGGTGTCAGGGCTACAGAGGAACAGATTTCTCAGATAAATTCCTCCAAATGCCAGAGTGGATGGAGGTAACACATGAGCTTAGAAATGCACAGGTTCTCACACTGTCCCAGGCACTCACTGCGTGAGGCCATGAGCATGTGTGGCCCAAGTCGGCTGCCAAGAAATTGGTTTCAAAAACATCTACCAGTAGGTGCTCCATTGGCCAATGTGAGTTCATATTTATTATGTCTTAATGAGCAAATCATTTGCTTTGTGGTCTGTGAGATACCGTTATAGGGTCAAACAATTTGGGTTTTGTTTTGTATTTTTAATCATGCTTTATGCATGATAATTTCATTCTTTTGATTGATGTAATGAAAATGTATGTAGAAAATATTTGTTACTCCGTTTTCAACTCAGAATTCTGCAACCCAGATATTATGTTAGCCTGTACTATATAACATACGGTTCGCTTGCAGAAAAATTTCCACTTGCACTTGGGCAGAGTTCTTACCTGGTGTGAACCAGTTGCTGTATCAGTCTCATCATCAATTTATTCCATAAGTGAAATTCCAAATTAATTGGAAAAATGGGTATGAAGAAATATGTATATCTGTCGTGTGAGCTTTGTTAAAAGGACAGAAAACAGCTTCTGAACTATGGGGCAGAAGGCTTGTTTAGATAACATGGTTTGATTTTTTCCCTTTAGGTGAATGGAAATTTAAGAGTGAATGGGGGTCAAGGGGCTGAACACAAAGACAGAGAAAGACATAGACATAAGGGATGGTTACTTAATAGCAGCCTCTAGTGACTTAGTGACAGGGAGGACAAATTCCTTCTATCCACTAATGTCCAATAATGTTAGCCTGCAAATTAAACTGATAAAAATAAAAAATAAAAATAAAAACAGATTAAAGGGTGCCAGAATAGCTCAGCAGTTGAGTGTGCTTACTTGCCTTACAATAGCAAGGTCTTGGAGGTCCTTACAATAGCAAGGTCCACTCATGGCCCGGCCCTTGCAACCCCACATGCACAACTGGTAACCAACCACCAGAATGGCATGGCAGTGAAGGTTCTCACCTCCCATGTGGGAGGCTTCCAGTTCAGTTTCTGCCCCACACAGCCCCACATCCACCTGTGTGGAATAAAACCATGTCATAACTAATGATGGACAACTATGAAAACTGCTCTGGGCCCTCCCCCTTTCTCTCTCTCTCTCTCTCTCTCTCTCTCTCCGTCTCTCTCTCACCTTCTCTCAAACAATAAAATAAATCTTTAAAAAAAAAAAGACATTAACAGGAGAAAAACATTTATTGGTACGCATGTGGCAGTTTACAAAAGAAGTAGCTCCATAAATGGTTAAACTTGGAAGCTTATACACTTACTTAGTAGGGAAAAGGGAGAGTGGAGAAAAGGCCTCTATGGATGGAACGAATGGGTTTGTAAAAGAACAGAGAAAAGAAAGGTTGTGGTGATGCTTGTTCATGCAGGCGTGAACAAGGCCACAAACCTCCCCTGGAGAGGGGATTTATGGTAGGTTTACTCTCAGTCTCCTTTGTGAGAGTAAAAGATACTCAGAAAAGAGAATTTATGGCAGCCTCATTTTCCAGGAGCTTCTATTTTGAGTCAGATAAAGGAATCTCCAAAAAGATTTCTTTTTGCATCTATGGAATCCCAAATGTCCTCAGTTAAAAAAGTAATCTTCAGGGGAAGCCAGGTTGGCTCAGCGGTTGAGCACTTGCCTTGCAAACCCAAGGTCCTAGGTTCGATTCCCGGTCCAGTGCATCCAGGCTGATAGGCTGAACTGCGGTGCAACTGGTAACCACCAGGATGGCACAGCCCCTGTTTTGGTTCACCCCCACACCCCCAGTGGCCCCACAGCTACCTGTGAAATGAAACTGTGCCACAACTAATGATGTACAACTATGAAGACTGTTCTGGGCCCTCCCCCTTCTCTCTCTCTCTCCCCCCTCTCAAATAATAAAATAAATCTTTAAAATAATAATCATCATCTTCATCCCAACTGGGACCCTAACTCCGCATTAGCAAATGTACCCTAGTTTTTGTGAGCCTAAGTTCATCCTTCTGAATTCTGATTGAGGATTTTGCTTTTTTTCAGATAATCTTTCATCTATGAGTAGAATAAGAATCCTCACTATCTGATAATCAGAAACAAAACAATAGGATATACAGGCATGATCAAAAAATACAGTGAACATTTAAATTTTTTAAAATTGTTACAGTAAAAGACACATTGCCATTAATGCCCCTCAAAATATTCCTCCTCACTTCAAACACACTTATTAGCCCATCGTTCTAGCCACTTTCTGAAGCAGTGCCAACAGTCCTCTTTCCTGAGTGTCTTTAGTTGCGCTGTCCTGGCTACCTCGATGTCCTGAATCAATTCAGGTCACATATCGCTTCTGGCATGGCAATTTCTGTTAAATAAAAACATTATAGTGTGTCCTCATCCACCTTACTCGCTGGATATGGCATCATGCAACTTCTGGCTCTTCCCCAAAGTCAAAATGACTATGAAAGGTAAACGTTTTGAAATTCCAATGTCCAGGATTCACCCCTGACCGTTTATATCTGACACCCTGGGGAAGAGATACAGGCAGCCAAGCTGTGAGGCCTCCCTGGTGACTCCAGTGTGTAGCCAAGATTGAGAGTCACTCACCAAATAAGGAGAAGCTTACCAGAGCCCCCTTGGTGAGCCCTTTGAAGTGAGGTTACCAAAAGCAAAGGAAATCAATATGCAAATAATGCAAAAACAGGGTCTCTGAGAAACAGTGAAGTGGTGAAATCACAAACTGAAAGGCTGTGGCCATGAACTTGCAGAAGGTTCAGCTTTTCTGACCACTTATAGGGAAACTCAAGGAGATAGAGAAGTTTGTATCTGCTTTTCATTATAGCAACTAGAAAAGCAGCCTGGAAACGAACAAGAAATCCACAGTGTGGGGCCTGCTCAGTGGTTCCCATGAAAGTGCATCATTACTAAAGTGGCTGGGGAAAGCTGGGATGGCTCAGCGGGTAAAGTGCTTGCTTTGAAGCCCCGAGGATCGAATCCCGGCCCCGGCCCGTGTGGACCCACATGCTGAACTGGGGTGTGCCCCCCCGTTCAGTTCTTGCCGAGACCTATGTGGGAGGCTCCCGGCCCAGTTCCTGCCCTGCGCAGCCCCGTGCCCACCTGTGGAGTGAAACTATATGGAAAACTAATGCTGTCAACTATGGAGACTGCTCTGGGCCCTCCCCCTTCTCTCTGTCTCTCTCTGTCTCTGTTTCTCTCTGTCAAAAATCAATAAAATAAATCTTTAAAGTGGCTGCACCTCAGGAAGGAACAAACCTCAGTTTGAGAAAGATGTCAAATTATTATTGTTTCTTGATCAGCTGCAAACTTAATTTGAAAGGATATCGGGGCGGGGGGGGCGGGAGACGCTGTTCTAAAATGAAGTATGTGCATCTTTGAAAATAACGTACGCCCGTGCTATGAAGAATAGGGAGTCTTATGGCCATGGTGTTATGGGATCATAGTGATCAACTAGACCCACTCACTTCATACACACACCAGAGTATTTGCAGAGACCTGGAGATTAGGATTCCAAACACCCACCTTGAAGCCTTGTGTTCTTTCTGCTCCCTTACATTTCCTTCTTATTTCTATATCAAATGATAAAAACAGAAAATGTATTCTAATGTATGCTGGCTTCGTGCAATCCTTTTTCTCTTCTGTAAGACTACTAATGAGTTACTCATTACCTCTCTGGTGCCTTTAGGGCTCTGTCAGTGTTTTCTAAAGTGAGGGACATTTATGTTTGGTCAGGCCGTGCATTGCACAAGTCCAAGGGATGCAGTCAGTGTATGACTTCTGCAGCCATGCGACATGGTGACTTTGATAGGGAGTCACCAGATCATTATAGAAAAGAAAATAGACATGGTATTACAAAACAATATAAGGTTATTTCCTGTTCGTTTTTCCTTAGTCCTTCTAATTTTGTCAAGTAGAAAGTCTCCATTTGGTTTTGGCATGCCTTTAACACCTCTCCCACCCTTGCTATTCACCTTTAATAAAGACAAAGCAGGTTTCTGATTAGAGCCTTCACAGGAAATACAATTACTCAGGAAGCTTATAAAGTTTTATCACTGCATTTATTTAAATAAGAACTGGAATCAATTTAGTGAAAAATAAATAATAATTAGGTTTTACATGGATATGGCAAAAAATGTGAAGGTGGTTCCCACACAACTGGTGTTTGGAAAATACTGGGCAGGATGACAGAATCATTACAGAACAACGGCTTTGCATGGGGCTATAAAGAGTGCTGTTTTTATACGGGAAATGATAACGTTACGTTGATTTGATTTAAACCAATTCTGCTCTATTAAAAATATCTGGTCGCTGTTTTTTCTGCTCTGTTTTTTCCCCCATTAATAAGAGGGACAGCATGTTTCTAAAGTACATTATTATGGTCCACAAGAACATTTTTAGAACAATAGTTACCAGGTAGAAAAAGCAAACCCAGCCCTGAGTTCTGGTTTATTTGAAGGTCACAGAGCATCAGACAATTGCTGGGTTCGCCTCTCAGAATTATGAGCTCTTTTCTTTCTCTTTGTCCAATTCAAGGACTCGTATTTCCTTGGAATGACCAGGGTTTGCCAGCAGAAGGACAACTACAGATGGCACTACATGTTCTGTAAAATACAAAAACAAAACAAACACCAGAAAAAATACATCCAAGAATCTGATACCGTGAATTTCTGCAGTAAGGACCAGTTCCAAAGTCTGTAAAGCCATTTTACAAGGCATTCATAATAAGCCTTAGGTTGTTACAGAATAAACCAGATACAGAATAAACCAGACCAAAGGCCACATCCTAGGAACCTTTTTCATATATCGTTAACATTAGACAAGACACTTCAAGATAGAAGATTTCATTTCCTGAGGACTCTTCTGATTATAAAGATTATAACTAGTTACTATTTTACAGGACTTAGTGCATCCCACTAATTTTCTCAGCACAGGTTGCCCTGTATGTGACAAGGTACATAGCTTCATTCATTTACAAGTGCACAGCGTCCCACAAAGGCCCCAGAGGGTCGGCCTCTGATAGGTCCTGGCAGCTGAACTCACAGTCTTCAATGTGACCTTGAGTTATCTGGATCCCACTGTGGAGCTAACCTGCATCTGATACAGAGAGGCTCCTGACCAGGAATTCTCATAGCCCCTGAGAGGGAAGTGAGTGGGACATGGAAAATCCAGAAGCATTGAGTGGAGCAGAGAACAGTTAACACAGCTCAATTCTCCCCCTGCCCTGATCCAAGGCCAGAAGTTATCAGGAATACAGGAGAATCCAAACCCAAATGTGTCCAGTGGATTCTCTCAGGTTCACAAAGCTATTGAAAAACCAGCCCTCCTTGGAATGTGGTCCTTCTCCCAAACAAATTGAAAGCTAAATGCAAAAAAGTACCTGGAGTTCCTCAGGGTAGATTCCGGATTATACAGTCTGCCCATTGTGAACTGAGAACTAATGCTTTACTCACCACAGTACTTGACCCCTGGGAAGAGTGAGTTTGATTTCTAAGGCACCCCTACTTCTAGTGCCATGATTTAAATGACTTGATTTCTTATATATATTCCCACATTCCTTTCCATGATCTGAAGATAAACTATTTTTATATCTTCATGTGCAAAATAGTTATAGATATGATGAACATTTAAAACTGCATATATTTATTCAGCTTCCTTCATAATTACAAACTGGGGATTTGTTTTCTTTACCACCTGCAAGCACTTAAAATAGTCTTTTCAACTCAATTACATCTTAATTATTTCTAAGCAGATCCCTTTTTTTATCCTTATGCTAAGATTGCATGATTAATGCATTTACTCTCTGACACTTAATCTTTTATTCTCTTATATATCTTTGGTCCTCTTCAGTGACCAACACACTACATATTTATTCAAGTGTGAAGGACAATTACCATATTTTTCTGTGTATAAGACAATCCTTTTGTCTAAAATTGTTATACCAAAAATTGGGGGTTGTCTTATACATGGGAGTAAGTTGTGTATTGATTTCTTAATGTTGGTTTAGAAAAGTAGGGGTCACCTTATACATGGGGAGTCTTATACACAGAAAAATACGGTATTCCCTTCTTTTCTAATGTGCACTTTTTCTAAATACAATCCAAATTCTGCTTTTCTGCAAAAGCAACAAGCACATTTATATTAACTCATGTCAAATATAATAATAGAGTTAGATTATTGATCTAATAGTTCTTTAAGTTGTTTCCATAATAAGTAAATAGCTCTTCTTTCCCTTTTACTGTTAAATTTATTAGAGTTACATTGGTTAGTAATAATTAAATAGGATTCAGGTGTACAACTCTTTCCATCACCATATATTTAGCTCCCCTTCCCTCCTCTTCCACCCACTGTCCCCCTTACCCTCAGGTAACCACTAAACTATTGACTGTGTCCGTGAGATTTTGTTTCTTCATTGCTTTCAGTTTTATATTCCACATATGAGTGAATAGCTTTCTACACCTGATTTTGTTGCATCAAGGGATGTATTTTTAATTTTGATAGCTACTACAATGATGTAGTACCTCCAATCCAATCAGGTATGAGTGTCTTCTCCCCACACCTTCACCAACACAGTACATCATAATATTCTTTTCACATTGCTACATTTTATTTGGGAAAAAAATGAAATTTCATTGTTTTAATTTTGGATTTTATTTATTTTGAGTGAAATAAGTATCTTTGTGTATGTTTATGTCACATGTATTTATTTTTTTAATGAACTGCTTATGAATATTTTTTTACCAAATAATTATTTATATATTTATATTCTTTCCTATTTATTGGTCATTTAAAACTTATATGAATTCTTTTTTTTTTTTAAAGATTTATTTTTATTGTTTTTTTGACAGAGACAGACACAGAGAGACAGAGAGAAGAGGGAGGGCCCAGAGCAGTCTCCATAGTTGACAGCATTAGTTTTCCATATAGTTTCACTCCACAGGTGGGCACAGGGCTACCCAGGGCAGGAACTGGGCCGGGAGCCTCCCACATAGGCCCCAGCAAGAACTGAACTAAGGGGATCACACCTTAGTTCAGCGTATGGGTCCGCCTAGGCCAGAGCCGGGATTCAATCCTTGGTCTCCAGGGCTGCAAAACGAGCACTTAACCCGCTGAGCCATCCCAGCTTCCCCTGAATTCTTTATATGTTAAGTAAATTAGTGTTTTACTATGTTTGAATGTTTTCCTAGTTTGATCTCTTTTTTTTTCTTTTTAATTTATGGGGGGTTTTTTATGTAAACATTTTTTAATTTTACATGATGAAACATGAAATGTTTTATAGCTTTTTTTGGTTTTGTGTCATGCATTCTCCTTTTAGAAATTATTTTTTAAATTTTTCCACATTTTTTTCTAATTATTTTGTTTTATTTGTAAATTTTACATATTTATTCCACTTAAAATTTGAGTAAAGGGGAAGCTGGGATGGCTCAGTGGGTTAAGCACTCCCTTAGCAGCCCTGGAGTCTGAGGATCCAATCCCAGTCCCAGCGCATGCAGACCCATATGCTGAGTTGGGTTGTGCCCCCAGTTCGGTTCTCGCTGGAGCGAGCTTCCCATGTGGGAGGTCCCCATAGCCCCGCGCCCACCTGTGGAATGAAACTATACCGAAAACTGATTATGTACAACTATGGAGACTGCTCTGGGCCCTCTCTCTGTCTCTGTCTCTCTGTGTCTCTGTCAAAAACAATAAATATAAATCTTTAAAAAAAAATTTTTTTTTTTAATTTTGAGTAAAAGGAGTAAGGAAGGAGTTCAAATTTATTTTTTCCAACTGGCCAATCAGTTGTTCCAGCTCAATTAGCTAAGTTTTATCTTTTTTCCAACGTTTCTCATATTTAAAATTGCCCTTTGCACTTGAGCCTACTTCTCGGGTCCCTAATCGGCTATCCTGATCTGACTCTTCATGAGACAATCAGCAAGCTTTAGTAATAATTGAGCTTTTATGATAGCATTTAATGTCTCATACAGCTCATTTTTCTTTCATTCACTTTTATCAGGATTTTCCTGTCCTTGAATATTTACTTCCCCCATGTGATTTTAGAATTCCAGTCATTTCATTGGAGTTATGTCTAGAGTTTTTATTGAGATTGCATTTTATGTATAAGTTAATTGGAGGATAATTGACATCTCTGTATATAAATAATATTTTCCTGTCCAGCAAGAGAGTGTCTTTCCACTTATCATTTCTTCCTTCACATTATATAAAATTTATATGATGATAACATTAAAACATTTTCTGATAAATTAATTTCTAAGTTGTTTTTCTTTTTTGGCAAGGCACAAAACCCAAACACAAAAAGAAAAGAAAAAAAAGAACACTATCTTAAGGTCAGATCGTTTGGCTACTAGTTACATCAGCAAAATCTCCACAGCACTACCCAGGCACATATTTAATTGACTATAATTGGGAGAAGATGTGTAAACACCAGGGGCCAGGAGTCTTAGAGGGGCCATCTTAGAATCCTGCCTACATCCACACATATCTTATATGTATGTATATATTAAGAATTCCTAAGTGTATATGGTACCTTAAGTATTCCTGTTTGATAAGTCTTATCAGGGTTAGATGTGGAATAGTATCTAATGCCATTTCAACATCTGTGGAGATGACCATGTGCTGTTTCTTCTGCGATACCTCAATGGGATGCATTGTACTAATACATTTCCAAATAGCAAACCAAGCTGCCACCTTAGCATGAACCACTGTTAGTCATGGTGAGGCCCTCTCTCAAGCTATAACCAAGTCATTTTAGTTCAGTTTTTTTTATATATATACATCAGAATTCTTGGGTGAGATAAGGTTGTAACATCCATTTACTTTGGGGGGAAGGACGGATTTGGGTTTTAATCTTATGGCAGCTTCATAAAAAGGGAGCAGAAGGGGCCACACAACAAGGAACGTGGGAAGCCCCTAGGAGAGTAGTCCTAAACTGACCAGAAAGGAGGGTGGGACCTCAGTCCTGCAACTGCAAAGGCCAAATTCTGCCAACGAAGGTAATGAACGTGAGCGTACATTATTCCCTAGACTAGAGCCTCCAGACGAGAGCTCAGACCTATTGACACTTTGATTTCAGTCCTGTGGTCCCCAGTGACACCACGCTGCACTTCTCCACTGCTCTCTAGCCAGTGGAATAACTCAAATAAGTGTCATCCACATTTCCATGTGCGTAGAATCACCTGGGGAATTAACACATGCAGATTCCGTAGATCAGAGAAGAGGTTGGAGATTGTGTATTATATTTCTAACAAGCTTCCAAGTGATGCTGATGCTGCCTGTCTACCAGCCACACTGTGAGGGGCAAGGATATGTTAACAAATAGTTACGGAGCATTAACTGTACCTTCTAAGTTCTATAGACTTCACCTCAAAAACGCCTGTAGTCTACCATTTTGTCTTTTGTTGTTATTTGTGAGCATAGCTTTTTGACAATTCTCTCAATTTATTTTATAATAATTGGTTTAATTGGAGTTTTATCTATGGTCACTTTTATTATTTCATAGTTTCCTAGAAATTAATGCATTTAATCTAGGTTTTCAAATTTATTTCCAGAGAGTTGAACAAACTAAGTTGTCTCCATCACGTGGGGCTGGGGAAGTGCAGGGTAACACAGGCATCGCGTCCTCAGAGCTGTGGTGACTTCTCTGCTGATGGCAGAACCACTGACTCCAGCAAATCACACTCTTGTGCTGAAATGTTATGAGAAGGTCCCAAAACTGAAGTAGATTTGAGATCAGTGTTACCCACAAATATATGTGTCTGTCCTTGCCTCTATGGAGCGTCAATCCCAACTTTTCCTACTGCGCTGCATTGTTTAATCTGATATGTCATGTGGGGCCAGTCAAGAGACCATGACACCTCCCAGATTAATCCCCTCCAGATTAATCAGGTATCACTTCCTTTACTGACCTCTAGAAAGACCACTGCTGGAATCCCTGGGTGTGATTCTCCCAGGAATCCCTACCAGTCACCACCTGGAAATGCTGGTTTCACCTTTACTGCCAAATCCAAAACGCTGAAAAAACCTTACCCAGATAAAGTTTTGACCCAACGCCTGCCATCACTCTTCAGAGAGAAGTTGCTGTATAAACACCAGTAACAAATAGGTGATCAGTTGTTTCATTCATTGGAGATCTTTGGTTGATTTCCTGCACTCTGCACAGACTATTCAGAAATGTTGGAAGACCAGGTAGACTCTTGATTCTGCTGTTGAGTTTCTGCCTAGGAACAATCCTAGAAGGCTTGTGTGTGTGTGTGTGGCGAGGGCGGGGGGGGGGGGGGGGGGGGTGTAAAATCAACTTTATGTTAAAATGTAAATATACATAACAATCCATATGAGTGTGGGGTTCAGTTCTTTTAAACATAGAGAATGATAGGAATTGCTTTGAAATTTCCCTCTTAGAAAAGGCTAAAAGTGGTTTACAAAAATGTATTTGGGAATGACAACTTTTAGAAAATTGGAGAGGGTAAAGACAGAAATAATGACAGCTTGATATTGTAAATGACTTTAATTGCTGAAATGCTGTCAGGGCTTCATTTTGTTTTATTCTGACAGTGGCCCTATATGGTCTGACATATTAGCCACATTTTAAAGATAAGGAAAATGCAACTCAAAATAAACGCCTTCCTTTCTTCAGTGAACACTGGAGTGGCTGCAGGAGGCTAGCTCCACGCTGGCTGCCCGGAGCACCACCTGGGGATCCTCAGACTCCTGATAACGCTCCCTGTCCTGAGAGATTCCTACTGTGCGGACCACACGAGGAACCGAGGAACCGTGCCCCAGTGTTTGCGGAGAATAGCATTATCACATCTCGGTTTCAGGCCCACTCCCTCCAGCTTTCCCCACTTTTTCTTTCCCACAGTGAAAAGTTTAAACAAACAAATTCTAGTTCTTTATTCTGAACTGTTTTCCTATCTTCTGTCATCCCTGAGGGACAATGCAGGAGTCTGAAACAACAAGTACTTTGCATATCTGTATATAAAATTCCTGCTGCTAAACACACCTCTTTTTTCCTCCACTTTTGTTTTTGGGTTTTTTGTTTGTTCGTTTGTTTGTTTGTTTGTTTGTTTGTTTGTTTTTGATCTGGAATATCAAAAAATTGCCCAGGATGTTTAGAGCCAACTAAGTATTGTTGCACACTGTGGACATGAATGAGGAGTCTCTAACTGAGCCTCATGGCTTGTGCTGGAAGTTTATCGGTGTTTTGATCATGATGTGAGCCAGCACCCAGGAGGAGGCTATTTATAGGGAAAATGCTGGGAAGCTTTAGAAAGCAGGAGAATTTGTTTCACAAGGTTCTCTTTGATTATCATTAGCCATTCTACCTGCCAACAAGCAAAGATACTTATCTTTTGAAAGCTGAGGTTAATTCAGGAAGAGAACATTTTAAAAGACCACAGAAATATCGAGCATGAGGTTTGTAGATTCACTTTTCTGAGGTCAATCTCCTTGGAAGATAAGACATTGTCTTGGGATTGGAATTCAAATTTTTCGCTTGTGCTGCTGCAGCTGAAAAGAGTATTTCAAAAGCAGGAGCCCCACTGGGCACTGATAAAAGACTAAGAATTAAATTTTAAAAGCACTTTAGTTTTGTTCTTCCTCCCTCTCCCTTATAGACCACACAGTGGATTAGAATTCAGTTACTGGGCTGTGATCTTGGCATGTGCCCTGTGTTCTCAGAAACCCCCATCTCTACACTGGCTTCCAAACACTTACGAATAAATAGGTCAATTTTACATTTTGATGAACAGCAATTACAACACAGACATCCTGCGAAGCCAACACCATATGAATATGACAGAGCAAGTCCACACACAGCAGGAGCATGTTCTTCATCTAAAATTGAAGATGTTCCGGAAAACTGAGAAATAGAAGTTACAGCAGAAGGTTACATGTATTTTCAAATGTATTTCATTATTGGCTATACTGCCTCAAAAGACATACAATGATGACCAAAATAAATCAGTAATATTTAGCCACCTCCAAAAGAGGCAAACTATGGCCTTTGAATTTACTAGAAATTCACAAAGGGGGAGTAAAATTCATCCTTGCCTGATTCTTCAAATGATGAATACCACGCTTCAGTATTCTCACAAATGTGAAACTTATCTTTTGACAACATTTTAGGTGATAAAAATGTTATTTTTCACTGAGCTCCCAAGCCATAAGTTCTGGCAATGCAAACAAAGCCTTTACTGACACTTGCACAGTGCCTGATTGGGGGTGTTCTCAGTGAAAGTCTGAAGGCAATAGCTCCAAAGTCTCCTGAAGACAGTCATCGAATAAAGGGTGACAATTCTTGACCATTGTCTCAAAGGAAAGGTGAAATACCTCAAGGCATGTCTTTAAAGATGCATTTTGGGCTAATTCACTGTGTTTGGTTGCTTTTATCTTTTTACTATTGTTATTTTCTCAACCACCCTCTCCTTAGACACTGAGGCTATTCCATGATCCTGCAGACAGACCGTGCTTACTAACTAACATTTCCAATAAGGAAACCACAGACTGCCTTAACTGAGACCCCCGTAGAACAGGGGTGCCCTGCAGACTTCATCAAAGCCCATGACTGTGACCAAGCATGTCAAGTGAGAGACAGTGGTCTGGTGCTTTCTCTGAATATGTGACACCACCTTCCTAGTTGGCCTCAGGCTTCCCACCCTGAGCTGGCCGTACCTGCCACAGCACAACGTCACCTGTGCAAGGAGTGGCAGTAAGGGGACAAGGAGTCTTCCAAACAACAAATCAAACTCCAGGAAAATCAACAACCCAATATTTTTAAAAGTGCATCTGTTCTCTCTCACATATTTCAGTGTATTTACATCAGGAACTTATATGGTGACATCCCATTATTTTTTCTCCCTGTTACACTTGTTTTAGAGAACTAACTTGTATTTTTGTTTTGAACTGGGAAAGTGGCTCCAAGGACCTGCCTACAATAACCATTTATCAAACTACTTGGCTGTTTTTTCTTAGACTATTCTTAATATTGATTAGTAATACACTCTTCTGTACTCAAAATACTGAAGAATTGTACTCAGAAATTAAGACAGTGTTTCTATTGTAGCTTTCAAAGAAACAGGGCTAAAGGAAATGGAACTATGGAGTAGTCTGTCAAGCAAATCGTTAAAAGCACACAGATTACTCAGAAAAACAGACAAAAAGGCTCTCAGAAGGAATTACTTCTATTCCCTCTCAGGCAACCACATAAAATTAAAGCACACATGTACAAGACCAGCTGGAGATATGAACCCCCAAGGGTCTCAATTAAAGCCATGCCGCTCAAAGTGAGGTATGCATTCAAGCACTCTGGCCACCAGTTAGAAATGCAGACTCCCGGGCCCCATCCCAGATCAACTCAATGTGAATCTGCATTTTAACAAGATCCCAGTGGTTTGCATGCACCTTGACAATTGAAAGCTCAGAACCAAAGCACTCAGGAATCTATTTGTTTTCTCCTAATGGCACATTAACATGAGGCATGAGGAGGAAGAAAAAGCCTGAAGAAACCACCATTTACACAATCCAGGGCCCCTTTTATTGCTGACCTCCTGGACCCTCCTGAATTAGGGCTTAATAGTACCTGAAGGGGAAACGCTGCTGCTGAGAACAATCTAGAAATTATATTTTCCCTCAGGAAGATGTTTGAATGGTACTCCCAAATTTATCATATTCCCCGGATTTGGGGCTTCTGCATTCCTGTTAGTGTCAACGTGAATTCTAACGTCCTGCGGCAGAGAGGAACAGAAGTGACCTCACACAGGATCAGGCAGCCCCATAAGGGAAGGACGTGGCGCACACCAGCCTCGCCAGACCCTTGCTCAGGGGCTCCCTGCTCTAGACTTCCAAGGCTCCTCTTGAGAACTGCAACACTTGGAAAGAGCCCTGAGTGAGGAGTCCAAAGCCCCCGGATAGTGGCCCTGGCACTAGCAGCTCCGTGACTCTGACCTAAGCTCTGTCCTGTGTTTTAGCCTCCAGCTGAAGAGGGAATTTGTGGGGTGAAAAGTCAGCTGTAACACACAAGTGCCCATAACATCTAACAATAGCTTTGACAATTGATTTGCAAATAATTATTATAACAGGAAAGAAGAAACAATTTGCCCACCTAAAAAATAAAACATCTTGGGGAAGCCGGAATGGCTCAGTGGGATAAGCGCTCACTTTGCAACGCCTGGGACTAAGGATCGAATCCCGGCCCTGGCCTGTGCGGACCCATGTGCTGAACTGGGGAGTGCCCCAGTTCAGTTCTCTCTCTGTCTCTGTATCTCTCTCTCTCTCTCTCTCTCTCTCTCTCTCTCTCTCTCTCTCTCTCTCTCTCTCTCTCTCTCTGTCAAAACAATAAAAAAAAAATTTAATTAAAAAAATAAAAATAAAACATCTCTAATATGAAAATGGATACCAGAGGACTTACCTTAATGTTTAATTTAGGGACTACAAAGTCTAAGCTTCTAACAATGAGTTATTTCCTATTAAAATACTTATTTAGACTTACTCAGACAAAAGAATGTAATGTCAGCCTAGTCTGGGAATGTCAGTAAATCTTTTTCCTGAAAGGCAATTGAGACAATTTAGAAGTTGGCTTTAAAATGAAAAGAAAAGAAACAATGGAAGGAAGAAATCTAACCAATTGCTCATTCAGTCCTTTTGTATAAAAGTTGGCATTATTTAAACAAGACATATAGCAGATGATCACAAGTTCCTTTAATGTGTTTCTTTTCACCTAAATAGTTTCTTTTGACCACTGGATCTTGGACATCTATGCAAGCAGCTGCTGCTTGTCCTCTCTTTTAAGAAGCTAGAAATGTAAGGCTTGTTTCACTTCTCAAGTCAGAAGTCAAAAATTCATCATCTCTTCCCCATTTGAAATTGGAAATTCCGGCTGGCTATCTTACTGTGGAAACTGAGGTGAAGCATATAGACATAAAACAAGACTGAGGCTCACAAAGGTATGAGTCACATACGTTTGGATAGAAACCAGCAGGCCCTGAGGAATCTCTCCCTCCTGAAAATGTGATTGGTAGTAGTCTCTCAAAATGAAACAGCATCTCCTAATACCTTCAGCATCTTCATCAATAACTCTTCGTTTTTATATCTGTTTCTAAAATATCAGTCAGTAGTGAATGACTAAAACAAATTATTTGAAAAAAAATAATAATTTTCTGCCAGAGAACTCCACTTTGAAGAGAAAGTATAACTGAAATGAAACAAAGGAGCTGGGAAGAACAAAGGCATATATACATCATCTAGCCCAGACCCCGCTGCAAAAAAATAATGTTACAATTTAAATTAAATTATAATTAATAGCAGCAGTTTTGTTGGAGTGCCTCAAATTATCACTTTAGCTGCTGAAGCTCAAATGGTTTCCATGGCAATATTTTCTCTAGGAGATGCCAGCCACTATCTAATTTTTCTGTCCCTGATAGATGACAACCTAAAGCTTTTAGTGCCTTTTATTCTAAAGGCTTCTATGTTAGATAATCTTGATTTGTTTGTAATATGCATTAAATTGTGTTTTGTTTGCAATTGGTTTCTAAGCCTAAAATCTACAATTTTACATTTGAAATATAGTAAATAATCACCACAACTACCTTATTTATCTTCTGTACTAAAGAGAAAAGCTTTATTATTCTATTCCCTAGCTGCTTAGTGGGACAG
>PVKE010007080.1:0-51939 GCA_004027555.1 Craseonycteris thonglongyai | reverse complement strand
ACCGCTTTCCAATAGAAGGAGAAACGGCTGACTCTAGGACAGGGGCAGTGAACATACAGGATAAGCCTGGGGCATCTTGTGCTGCCAGAAAGAAAGGAAGAGCTCAGAACAAACAAAAACTCCACAATGTTGGGGTGTGAGGGTGTCAAAGACCATAGGAGGCACCTTACAGTGCTCCCAATGGCCCAAGCTGGAACACTTTGATCAACAAAATAAAGTAGTACAGATGTTTCTCAACTTACTATGGGGTTACATCCCAATAAACTCATTGTTAAATTGAAAGTGCATTTAATACACCTAATCTACTGAACATCATATCCTAAGATAGACCTAGTCTACCTTAAACATACTCAGAACATCACATTAGCCTACCGTTGGGAAGATTATCTAACATAATGAATATACTGTAGACCAGCAGTCCTCAACCTTTATGGCACCAGGGACTAGTTTTGTGGAAGAAAATTTTTCCACGAACTGAGGGTTGGGGGAATGGTTTCAGGATGATTCAAGCACATTACATATATTGTGCACTTTATTTATGTATTTATTTATTTTTTAAAGATTTATTTTGTTTTTTGACAGAGAGACAGAGAGAAGGAGGAGGGCCCAGAGCAGTCTCCATAGTTGACAGCATTAGTTTTCCATTTAGTCTCACTCCACAGGTGGGTGCGGGGCTGCACAGAGCAGGAACTGGGCTAGGAGCCTCCTGCACAGGTCCCAGCAAGAACTGAACAGGGGGCACACTCCAGTCCAGCATATGTGTCCGCATGGGCCGGGACCGGGATTCGATCCTCAGGCTCTGGGGCTGCAAAGCGAGCGCTCAACCCGCTGAGCCATCCCAGCTTCCCCCACTTTATTTCTATTAATATTACATTGTAATATATAATAAAATAATACAACTAATCTAATGCCTCCACTGATCTGACAGAAGGCGGAGCTGAGGCAGTAATGAAAGCAATGGGGAGTGGCTGTAAATACAGATGAAGCTTTGCTCACCCATCACTCACCTCCTGCTCCAAGGCCTGGTTCCTAATAGGCCACCAACCAGTACCAGTCCACAGCCCAGGGGTTGGCTGATTGGGAGCTACAGCTCACTGCCATTGCCCAGCATCACAAGAGAGAATTATACTGTGTACCACTAGCCCAGGAAAAGATAAAAACTGAAAATCTGTAGTACAGTTTTTAATGAATGTGTATCTCTTCTGAACCACTATAAAGTTGAAAAATCATTACGTTGAACCACCATAAGTTGGGAACTATCTGTATTGGATGCTAACCCAAAGTATAAAATAAATATCCATGAGTCCACACTGATATAAATGATTGACTAAATAAATAAATGAGGAAGAACAGAAATCTTTCATGCAGAAGAATAGTGTATGTAGATGCTCCACCTTATAGGAGGTGGAGCATGACTCCCCACTCCACAAGTGGAGACCATGCTAAGTGACATCCTTCCAAAGGATACAGGATGGAAGAGGTAGGGGAAGGATAGCAACTTTACAACAGAGAAACCTGACAAACATCCCTCAGCCGGTGATCCACGTCAACACTAGCAATAAGTCATGGTGACAACACACACCCTTGATAAGATGTAATAAGGACATTTCACCTCTGTGAAATGTCCTCTACCCCATCACCCACAATCCCAGTCTAATCATGAGAAAAGCATCAGACAAATCCCAACTGAGGGACATTCTATAAAACACCTGACCAGCACTGCTTAAAAAGTCATGAAAACAAGAAAAGCCTAAGAAACTATCACAGACCAGAGGAGCCTAAGGAGACACAGCACCCTAATGTTATATGGACCTGCAGACATTTAAAAGATAGCACGGAACATCAGAACATATTATGTTAATACATTCCAAAATTTAGATGAAAAGGAAAAACCCCTTGAGAGATACAAATTAAAAAACACTGACTCAAAGAAGTTTACATTTATTAAAGTTCTGTATTTATTAAAGAAATTGGATTCATAACTAAAACCTGAACCCAGATAGCTCACTAGCAAATTGTACCAAATATTTTAAGAAGAAATAACGTTAAAACTATAGAAACACTTCCAGAAAATGAGGAATGACTTCCCAACTCACTTCTGAAGCTAGCATTATCCTGGTAACAAAACCAAGAAATCATGTTAAAAAGAAAAACTGCAGACTAATATACCTCATGAACATAGATGCAAACCCCTTAACTAAATATTAGCAAATCAATCCAAAAACTATGTATAAAATGGTAATACACTGTCAAGTCAGGTATGTTATAACAGAAATGCAAGGTTACACAGTCAATAGTTTAGTGATTACCTGAGGGTAAGGGGGTAGGTGGGTGGGAGAGCTGGGGGGATGGAGGGTGGGGAAAGGGAATCAAATATATGGTGAAAGAGAGCTGATTCTGGGTGGTGAGCACATAATGCGATGTATAGACAATGTAATGTCGAATTTTACACCTGGATACAATGTAACTGTTATCAATCAATGTCACCCCAATAAATTTAACAATTTAAAAAAATAAAAAGAAATGCAAGGTTAGTTTAGCATTCAAAATCAATCAATGTAACACACTGTAACAACATAATAATAATAAAAAGAAAATAAGATCATCACCTCAAGGAGATACATTAAAAACATGTGAAAATTCAATGCCTACTCATGATAAAAACTCTCACGAAATAAGGACTAGAAGTGAACTTTTTGACCTGATAAAGAGCACCTATGAAAAATTTATAGCTAACACCACACTTAGTGGTGAAAGACTGAGTGCTTTCACTCAAAGAAATAGGGCAAATATATAAAAAAGAATATAATGAAATGGAGATCCTAGCCAGTGCAGCAAAGTAAAAAAAGATACATAAATTTGATAGGTAGTAAAACTCTTTATTTAAAAATAATATGACCACATAAACTTTTTTTTTTTTAATCCCCACAGTAAAGTTCCTAAAACAAGTGAATTTAGCAATGCTATAGGATGATGGTCAATATAAAAAACCTATTGTACTTCTATACACTACCAATGAATATTGATATTAAAACTTTAAACACATTGTTTATAATAGCATTTAAAAATATGAAGTACTTAGAGACAAATTTAACAAAATATGTATATGAGCTGCACATTGAAAACACATAAGAGACTGCTGACAGAGATGTAAGTAGAGAAGTGTACCATGCTCATGGATCAGAAACCAGTGGTGTCAAGATATCTGTCTCCAAATTAATATAGAGATTCAACACAATCCCAATGATTGAGCTATAAGTTATTCTAAAATTAGGGAAGTACACCAAATTATCAGAATGTGCACAATCTATTAAAATGCTTGACTATACGTTTATCCTCTTTGATTATGAGACCATATTGCTGACTCATCAGATTATTAGCAAGTCCCTAAGTTTTATATGTGTAAACTGTATGTTTTCCTTGATTAGCACTCAGCCTTGATCTGCACAGGGAATCACAACAAGGTCACCAAAAGTCTGCAGGTGTGTGAAGCAGCATAGACCAGTCAGGAAGAGAAGTCACACATATACAAAAATTAAATGGAAACGTCAAAAATTCAAAATCCAATAAGGAAACAATTAAACCAAGTTG
This sequence comes from Craseonycteris thonglongyai, assembly GCA_004027555.1. Taxonomy (NCBI): domain Eukaryota; kingdom Metazoa; phylum Chordata; class Mammalia; order Chiroptera; family Craseonycteridae; genus Craseonycteris; species Craseonycteris thonglongyai. The sequence continues at coordinate 48,348 of PVKE010007080.1, read as the reverse complement.
GTCCTGGCTGAGACCAAAACATTTCTTCACAATTCAAACAACCTTATCTTGAGTTTGTTATATTTTCTAAAGTCTCTGAAATGCTATACCTTTGACTGAGAAGGTCAGTGATCCAAAACTTGAAGCAGTCTGAACACTGATTACCCTAGCCAGGACTACAGCGATCCAGTGCCAGAACAGAAATGCTTAGAGGGAGATCTCTTTCTATCCAGAAGCTACAAAGGCTCAAAAAATTAAAACAATCTTTCCACAAATATCCATCAGCATTTAAAACAAAAGACCCTCTGGGAAATAAAACAAATACAGCAACCAGCATATTAGGAAGTTAAATAATTTCTTGATCAAATATTTCAATTCTCTGTGGATCAATAACCAGTTTAAAGGAAAAGAAAAAATTTTCCCTTCCAAATGTTTTACATGACACATCTCTCTGAAAAACTTTTTATAAAGTCACTCTAAGAGTATTATAAAGAAGCCTCTGATTTACTGCAATTGTTTTAAAATTAGAGAAAAACACACTAAAGCTTTAAAAAATGCTTAAGCTTTTAAAAATAAAAAGTCTGTTATGTTGATCATATTTCAATAAAAATAAACTGTGCATACAAAAATAAAAATAAAATAGAAATCTATCACTTTAAAAAAGAAATACTAGCATTTTTCTAGTTAGTCAATATGTGCAGTTCATGAAAACCAACCAACCTGAAACATCTGGGTTTTGGGTTGCTATCTATCAGCTAGTCTGGTTCTACAAGCTCCCACTGGACAAGCAGGTGTTTTACCTGTGATCGATGCACTGCATGTGTGCAGTCATGCTGGCCTTTCAGAGGTCATCAACTAGGATAGCACCCCACATCAGGCCATGTCCTACTTACTGCACCTTTTTCAAATGGCTATATGTCTAAACTCCAAAGACTGCAGAATGCAGGGGGGGTGGGGGGGGGGGGTGTTACTGGTCTATAATATAAATGTTTCTGTCCATAAGCTAGACCCCTTCAGTTCATGTAATAAAAAGGAGGCCCATCCTGAAATGCTTATAGCCGGTATTTAAAAGATAAGCCTACTCTTTATGGAATTCCCCAATTCAGCATGGATGCTTCTACAGTCCTCTATTTACAATTCCAATGCTAAATAGCTTCAGAGTTAACACCTCAAGTCACTATGCCTGGAATTACAATTAAGCAAAATCTGAATTTAATGTACACTTGCAAGGAAGACAAAAGCACCCACCTCAAAAATTCAAGTCCATTTTTCTTTTCCCCAAGCAGAACACTATTGCTGGGTGAGACTCCATCTGAGTAACCTCACATTTTTACTTCAATGATTAAGCTTTAATATCAAAGAAAAAGGCTTCCTTTTTTATTTCTTTTCTTTTTGCTTGTATTTATTTAAAGAATCTCATTCAGGTGTAATATCTGAAAATCTGGATCCAAAATGCCAGATGAGGTTGGCAGTAATCCACTGCCTTCTGTGCTCCAGGTATTAAAAAGAGTAACTCTCAGAGCTGACAGCACGGCCTAGCCAGGCTGGTTTTCATTAGAAGAACCAACAGGTGAGTGGATTTTATCAGTGGGACCACAGCTGGAACGGTGCACCAGCCCCTGCAGGTAGAGCTGGCTCTTGGCCACTTACAGCCTCTACAAATGGAAGGGAGAGTGGTATTTCAGTGAGCAGCTTCTCATCCACTGTCTAGAAGCTTCATTATCACTGAAAAGACCTTTACAGTGTCTGCATTTATCCTGTGAGACTCCATTCGTACTTTCCAACAAATCATTCACAACAAATGTAAATGAGCCTAAGGAACCTTAAGTAATTTTGAAAGCTTATGATTTGGCTATAAAATAATCTAGGACTTACATACTTGTAACTTTTATATTAAATATCTGAGGTCCAGGGCAACCCAGGATGGCTCAGTGGGTTAAGCGCTCACTTTGCAACCCCGGGGACCGAGGATCGAATCCCGGCCATGGCCCGTGCGGACCCATATGCTGAACTGGGGAGTGCCCCCAGTTCAGTTCTCACTGGGGTGAGACCCTGGCCCCGTTCCTGCCCTGTGCAGCCCTGCTCCCACCTGTGGAATGAAACCATGTGGAAAAACCAATGATGTGCAACTATGGAGACTGTTCTGGGCCCTCCCCCTTCTCTCTGTATCTCTCTCTCTCTCTCTCTGTCAAAAACAATAAAAATAAATCTTTAAATATCTGAGGTCCAAAATAAATAATTTGTAGAATTACCTTATTACTCAGAATGTTTACCAATTTTTAATTGTTTTGAGACCTTTTCTATGTTCCACTACCCACATTTAAGACATACAATTCTCATTTACTTATGTGTTTACAAATCAGTAACTTTCTAATTTAAAGATACATTTTTTCATTGATATACTGAGATTAAATTCTTATCCTTTACTTCTCCCCAAAATTTCTTGTAAATAATTTTTAATTGTTGGCAATTTTTATTAGTTATTTTCAGAGCGTCCATGGACAAAAATGTCAGATTTAGTATCTTCTTTAAAGACTATTCACATATATCCTATTTAAAACTATGCTTATGAAAAAATGGAGGAATGATTTTTTTTCCTACTAATAACCTTACTTTAACTTTTATAAGTAATGGTTTTATTAACAATAGTAATAAACCTCATTCCAATATACAGTAAGTGTATTATATAATAGGTTGATTTTTAATTCATCACTAAGATTCTTTAAAATCAGAAAACATACCTAATTTGGGTTAACTAAATGATACATTTGAGTCAGTATTCGAATAATTTACTTTTATTTTACCACTTGCTAATATACAGAGAAAACCATGGCAGATCTCTATAAATGATCAAATCTCCCCAGCAGAGGGGAGCATGGTGAAATTTCTAACCAGAAAAGTTGCTAATGGTTCTTCCCACTAGCCCTGCAATCACTGGAATGCTGAAGGAAAGCCAGAAAGATGGTGGCTCCCTGTAGCCTGGAAATGCCAAGCAAGCAGTTCTGTTGTCAAACAACTCAAAACCCAAAGGAAAGAGGTTCACTAGCCAGGAGGAACAATCTCAAAAGAAGTGGTGCCAGCCTTTCTCCCACCCACCTGCATACGTGAATGTGGGCAGTTTGGTCATTAGAACTGTGAGAATCCTGAAGCTAAGAGATCCCAGCTAAGTCACCTTCTTTGGTCCTCTTTTAAAAGCTGAGGGAACTTAAAAACTGGGACTCAGTGACTACACGACTTGGCCCAGGTCACTCCAGCAGTTTCAAACTGGAATAACTTGTGACAGGCAGAGTCCTATTCTCCTCCCAGTACACTGTTCCTGGCGCAAAAGGAATTTCAAACCAAATCACCCTCGGGTTCAAACCACAGCTTCAATAGCTCTTCGGTCTCTGGGACTTGCCCTCTCCACCTGACCCTGATGAAACCATCACAAATAATCAAAGGTGGCATCTAAATGGATAGATTTTGTCAAAATTTTCCCTTACTCATCTCATGAAGATTAGCTGTTCCAAACACAGGTAAAGGAGTGAGTGATATACCACCGAGGAAGACCATTCTTATCACATGCAAGCTTCTTACTAAGGGCAGGAAGAATGCCATTCATTCTTTTCTTACCCCTTGGAGCAATAGTGCTCAATGGAGGTACCCAGGGGGGTCTTTTGAAATCCAATGGGACATACCTGGTTATGAGATTTAGTGGGTATGGGCCAAGGAGGTTAAGACAACCTTCAGGGGAAGCCGGGATGGCTCAGTGGGTTAGGCGCTCACTTTGCAGCGCCAGGGACCGAAGATCAAATCCCGGCCCCGGCCCATGCGGAACCATATGCTGAACTGGGAGCTCCCCTAGTTCAGTTCTCTCTCTGTCTCTGTCTCTGTATCTGTATCTCTCTCTCTCTCTCTCTCTCTCTCTCTCTCCTCTGTCAAAATAAGTAAATAAATAAAAATATATTTAAAAAAAGACAACCTTCAGTGCATGGACAGTCTCAACTAACCAGGCTTCCTGCACAAAGTTCAAATGTCTCATTTGAGTGAAAAACATGCTTCTAACTCTCTGAGTCCAGAATCTTATTATATTGTGTATTTATGTACAAAATATTTTTGGATCACTTTTAAACTTGAATTTTCTAGGAACTCAACTATTATTCAAGTCTAGAAAAAATTATTAGAAACTTCATTAAGAATTGCTCATCATTTTGTAATATTCCATTACCAAACCAACTACTGTCAGTCACCAGAACTTGACATGGGAGGTTTGGGCATCTGGCCTATTCACTGCATCCTTATATATCTAATCCAACCATTTACATACTGAAATACAAGTTATTTTATTAATATTATATACACTACTATCTTTTCATTTCTCTTTCCATTACACTTAAGGCATTATATTCATATTTTAGTTATAAATTATATTTTCTAAACTTTGCATTTTTGGATTAGAGGGCATCACAAAAAAAAACATTCTTAAGAAAAGGCATGGGGTCCAATAGGTTTGAGACTCAGTGCCTGCACAGAGGGCATGCTAAACAAATGTTTACTGGGAGAACACACATGGGCGATCTGTTAGGAAACAGTATAAACCAGGGTGAAAGATCCAGTCTCACAGCAACACTAGGGACTGCCCCACCTTCCCTCTGGGGACAGAGGTCCCAGAGTCCCCAAACCCCAGCTGGAGATCAGGCATAGGAGCCATGCAGTATTTCAAACACACTAGGACACTTTGGAGAACTAAAGGATGTATTATTAATTATACCATTATGCCTACCCAGCAGGCGTCATCCATAGCTATTCCAGACAAACCAGCACAGGTGACCACCTTGAAATTAAGGCATGTTTATGAGCATCCCCAAACCAACCAGAAACCCCTCCTCAAGCCCACTTTCCTCTGGAAAGTCCACAAAGTCCCTAATGCTGCTCCTGTCCCCAGAGCATGCAGGCAGAGAGGAGCCCAGCCGACGCTGGCAGCAGGACCCGCTGCTGTCCTTCTGGCTCACTGTGGCTCCCATTCCTCTGCCTCTTACCATGACCCCCACTGCCCTCACTCCTAATGGACACACAGGGCAGGAGGCAGCAGTCAGTCCAGAGAACCACAATAAAAGAGCCCTCAAAAAATGCTTCAAGTTCTCATAAAGTACAAAGACATTTCGCCACTGCCATGGACAGAACGTTTTTGTAGACAGTTGTGGGAAAGGATAAAAACGCCAACAAGACAGATGGAAACTGACACCCACAGCCTGAGCTTTAGCTGGTCTCAGGAACTCGAGTAGGTGACTAGGTGCAGTGGACCAACAGATATACACACAGATAAAAAATTTTGAGACATCTTTCCAATCTAAATTTTTCATAAAGTTTCAATTCAAATGGTACATACACTACTACAAATCCCACTAAGGTTAGGCTCTAATTTTTTTTTTTAATTAGACACAATAAAAACTTCAGATGTGAAAGGAACATTTGATATACTCAAGTAAAACTTACAACTACTACCTGTGGAGAAAAAATAGCAGAGAGAATAGAAAAAGAAGAAAAGAAACAAACATACCTTTGCAAAGGTTTGGTGGGTTAATTCCAAAGAAAAGATGCACCAGTGTGGTTTACGGCAGAGAGAAAAAGTGAAGGTGACTGACCCCAAGCTGTTCCAGCAGGGTGTCATGTGCTTATTTGGGGTCTAACTGAAATAGGTGCTGTGAAGCTACTGAGGCAGATGCCCTCATGTGTACAGCAACTCAGGTGACTGGGTAAGAAGGTGACATGGGCCGTGGGCCTATTCTTACCATCGCACTTTGTTGCACGTCTGCGTCGCACCCAGAGGGGAGCCTGCCACCATGGGGACTTGGATGGGACTGTGCTGCTTGTTCGTGACCAGATCCAGCTTTTCTTCTAATGATTTACAAGTAGCCTCAAGAGCTTGAAGCTTGGCTTCAATGCTATCCAATCGTAAGCATATTGTCTGGTTAATGGAATACAGGAATGACTGGAAGTAAAAAAAAGAGAAACTTCAGAAGGGATTATCTTGAACTTCAAGGAGACTACTTCAAGAAACACTGAATAGCTATTTCTAATGTCAATTGTATCTACTCCAATAGAACAATCCCTGCACTTTAGCTCTTTTAGTTAGAAGCCAGAAACACTTCAGTAAACAAGTTCAACCTCTTATATTTAAAAATGTGACTGTAACTTACTTATAGTTTTACTCCTATGTGTGGTTGTAATCTCTGCTAACGCTTAAGTCCATATAATAAAAATATATGCAGTTTTCAGGATGTTCCATTAATTAGTAAATTTACACATAAAATTAGTCAGATCATTCTAACTATGAAAACAGATTACATGTAACATCAAAACATCCTCGAAACCATTGGTCCTGCGCATTCATATTCTCCTCACTGCCCTGTTGTTGAAATTTAGTAACAAGATCCCTTGTAGTTATGAACAGCATGCCTGCCCCCTAGTGGTCGACATGAAGAGCAACCTGGTGTCAAGCAAGTCCCAATTAGGTACTAACTCCAGTTAATTACAGTTAAGTACCGTGTTTCCCCGAAAGTAAGACATCCCCCGAAAACAAGACCTACTTACAGTTTTGCCTCTCGCTGAAATACGTATAAGGCATCCCCCCGAAAATAAGACCTAGCGCATCTTTGGGAGCAAAAATTAATATAAGACACTTATTTTCAGGGAAACAGGGTAGTGACATGCATGATCTCAAACCCAAGAAAGGATCAAATATACACAGCAGACAGGAAAAGTTCTTCATTTCCCTCAGCTGCCATTCCTACAGTGAGTTGACAAGAATACAGATGGAAGCATGTTTTCAGGTAAGACCCACTACACAGCAAACACCCTAAGCTAGTCTCACCAGTTGACAGAACTCAGGGTGCTAGTTAGGAGCAAGTCTGTAAAGCATCCACTAGCTCAATTTAGTAGAAAGGTGGGCTTGAGTCATGAAGAATTTGCCTTTCATTTTTCCCTCTGCTTGTCAGCCCACAATAAAAGGCTGGCCTCCGTTTGACTGACAGGATGTGCTGTCTAACTGCTGCTGACCTATAGCATTAGCTAGGGCCTGTTCTTCTAATCTGAAGATAAAACAGCAAAATTAGAACAATATCACATATCACATTATGCAACTGGCATCTAGACCTAGGAGAAGAAAATGGGTACTCTTTATTCAATTCATTTTCAACAGACTGAGCTTATCTTTTGAGAAAGTTAAGTGCATTTGTCTAATTGACTGGTAAATATGTCAGTAATGGGCAGCAATGTGGTAAATAAAACCCACACATTGTCCACATTCACTTTGTCTCAAACAATCACTCCCCTTATGAGATTCTTCATGAGAGTGCTAATATATAAAGAAAAGGGCTAACTAAATTCCACATCCTCCACTACTCTCTCAGGAGAGCAGGACATGAAAGCAGTGTGTAAAAGGGCATTGGGGTTCAGGTGGAGACATGCTCACTGCAGACATTCTATCATCCGTGATCTACAAAGAGGCAAGGTCCATGGTTCACCCTAATGGAAATTATCTTGAGAACTACTCATTTGTGGCTGAATTCTTGAGATAAAATCACTGATAATTCCACTATTCTTTATCATTTGAAGACAACAAACATTTGGCTCCCAAATTCTTAAAACACAGTAAAACCTTATTTTTTTAATTCTGAATTAGAAATTATCCTGCTTGGGGTCTGGGTAAAAAAATCACTAGTAATTTATGTGTACTATTAAAACAATTATCAAACAAACTGGTAACAACGAAGAAAGGCAGAGAATAGTATTGAGTAAGTCTTTTACATAAAAGTAATGTTAAGCATAAAAATTCAAATTTATTCATCAGAGTTCTTGGCAATTTGGTGAGCAAACTTTCTCAAACAGTATACTCATGTGGCCATATTCAACCAGCAGCCCAAAGTCTAACTGAGAGCTGGACGAGGGCAGAGGCTGGTCCACTTTCATTTTTCACTTTATACATTTCTGTATTGTTTATGTTTACAATGAATATATCTCTGGTGGTAAATTTGTAACTACATTTTATTTTAAAATATGATAATTTGGCATTACTAATACAGCCACCTTCTATCCATTAGTCTGAAACAGCAATTTAACTGGAATATACGTTTAAATCACCTACATGTTTAAATTTATACTATTTCCCCTTGTTAACAAACGTGTTAAGTTTGGGGGGATATGAATATTTCTAAACAGATATCCCATATAAACAGAGGGATTATATGAAAAGTTACTACAGTTTTCATTTGCACTGCTTTCTTAAACTTCTCACATGTGCTTATATATACCTTTATGACTCTAAACACTAAACAAACTAGTAAATCAAAAAATCCAAAATCATTGACTGACTGACTCAGTGGTTTCCAAGACTGTACCAGTAAACTTTAAAATTTAGGTGACTTAAATGGTAGGTACAAAAGTACTCCATCACTAATGCGAAATACTAGCTATGTGAATTGTTCTCTTTCCCTCTGTCCACAACAGGTCTACAGTTCTATAGGAAAATGCCTCATTTGGCAGCAATCTCAATCTGAATATTGTTTATTCTTCATACTCATTAAGGGAGAAAAAATGGCTTTATGTACAACATAGGGGATTGAACGGCGACTCCCAAAAACAATACAGCTACATCCTAACCCCAGAACCTATAAATGTGGTCTTACTTGGAAAAGAGTTTTTGTAGATGTAATTAGGTCAAGGATCTCGAGATGAAATCTTCCTGAATCAGGGTGGGCCCTACATTCAACAATGTCCTTAGAAGAGAAGAGAAAGGGAAACAGACATGTACACATAGGAAAGACACCATATGAAGACAGAGGCAGAGATGGGAGTGATGAGACCATGAGCCAAGGGACATCTGGAGCCACCAAAACTGAAAGAGGCAGGAAGGATGCTCCCCTAGACCTCTGGAGGGAATGCAGCCCTGCTGACATCCTGATTTCAGATTTACGGTCTCCAAAGCTGTGAGAGAATAAATGTCTGCTGTTCTAGGCTTCCCAGTTTTTGATAATTTGTTATGGCAGCCCTAGAAAACTAAGATATAAATGCTAAAATGCATTAGTATTTTTACCTTTATAGAGGGGTCCTGACAATTGATCTCAAGTCGCTGGCGTTTCAAAGCTGGTTCATCATCATCCGTCACTACATGATTTTCCAGTACAACTGAAAACCAAAGGCAGAAACAAAAGACTTAAACTTTAATATGAAAAGTTTTACAGAACTATTTTAATATTAAGATGGTAAACAGCTCTGATACCTTAAGGTTAAATGAGAAATGATGCAACCCACCTCATATTTTACATTTTTATAGTTTTAACTTAAAATTCTCAGAAAGTAGGATCTCGCCTTAATCTCAATAAAAACTGAGATACTGGATAAATTATCTCCCTAATGTACCACTGGGTTGATCCTAATGCCAAAACTACAGGCTTCTCATTCAATGCTCTAGTAAGCTACACTGCTTGAATTTCATCATAAGAAGACCCAATCAATACTAATAATTTCTTCCCAACTTCAAATTCCTGTCTGATGGCTACCTCATTTTAAATTCAAAACCACTTTCTGGTTATTATGTTTTCTTAAATGTTGGTCATCAAAAGTGTGCCTAACTTAACATGCTAAATTATAGAAAGCTATTGCACAGTGCCACTGAAATCGACCTACCCCACCAGCAATTTTCAATTGATCTTCACAGATAAGTAACTCAGCCTACATTCAAACCTGCCATAATATGCTTCCAACCTCTTTTGTCTAAAATTAACTACAAAAATTAACTATTAAAGATAGCCACAAAATCAAAGACTGAAACTGTCTATAACCGCATCATCTCTGCAAACTGAGTTTCTCTGTCCCTGATCCCTTGCCCTAGACCTAGTTAATCATTAAACACTTACATATTAGCAATTATAGAATTTTATATTCAACATTTTTATTGGACGTGATACCATGTATACTTTTCCACTTTGCTACATTTTTTTTTTTTTCTTCTTATCTTCTTACCTGAAATGACCAATGTTAACTGCCTGGTGTATTTCTCCTCACCTTTTTCTACATGCTCACACGTAGACACAAACATATTACAACATACCCGGGAAGGCCACGGCCATCCTATCAACAGATCTGTCTGCATCTTTTGTCTTTACTTAACAGTTTATGTTGACAGCCCTCCAGGTTAACAGCTTTATCTCACTTTTTAACAGTAGTACCAGTTTGTGAATCTATTCTACAGAAATGAGTAACAGTCTCTGAGAATATGTATTATATAAATATACATATAGAATATGTATTAATATATAATATTGTGTATATTTGCATGCACACACAGAAGAGCGCTTACCGTAGCACTTGTGGAGAGTGTACACCCATGGAGAAGAAATTACAGTGCAAGCACAATTTGGCATATCATCGCCCTTCTTTCAAATGCACCCCATGCTACAGTTAAGCAGAATAAGCCTGCTATGGACAGACAATGCTTGCCTTGCTTGGACAGTGCTGTATGACCATGTTCCAGCTTTTCCCCTCCAACCCTCGCTGTACCCCCAACCGCCCAACCACCTCCACTCAGGGAAATCTATCCACCTTACATCCAGGCCCAAGTGGATGCCAGAACTAATGCCTGCTAACTGTGACACCAGCAGTGACACGGTGCCTACTCCCAAAGCAGACCAACCCCCAGCACCTAATACACAAGGATCTCTGCAGTAGTGGACAAAGCTCGTCCTGCTGGCATTCAATTTCTCATCTGCTAAGGAAGCCAAGTACACAGGTTCTGAGGCTCCAGCCCTACCTCAATCAAAGCACTTCCACTTCACCAGGCCATGTATGTTGAGGTTCCAAATAAAATATCTCAGTTTAAAAAAAAAGTGTGTCAATGCCTTTAAATCTGTATGTACTAGATTCATCTCAAAACTCTCAAGTTTAAAGACACTGCATAGTCCTATGCCTCTAACATGAACCTTTCATGAGTCCTAGGTAAGAGCAGTAAACTGATCTCTGGAGGTGATTACCCAAAGTTCCCTTGCAGAAACCAGCATCCTGCCTACCAAAGGTCTCTGCACCAAATGCTATGGACCTTGTGTAGCAGGGAATGTCTCAACCACCTCGACAGAAATGAGTGGGAATGAGTGCTCATTTAATTAAGTAAGAAAAAAGAAAAATCCATGTCTACAAGTATTTGTGGTTACAGGACCTTAGTCACAGCCTATTTACTCCCCCCCCCCCCCCCCCCCAAAAAAAACAACACAAAACTAATGATTAAACCAGGACTGGGAGGACAACAGACCCTGGCAACTGTTATTCTAATACTTTTAATTTGCTAAACAGAAAACAAGTCCAGAGAGGTTAAGTGATTTGTCCAGGGCCACACAGGTGGTTCCTGTAACTACAGAAAAGAAGACTCCATGCCCCTTGGCAGCATGAAGCACCTCAAGGCTAGAAACAAAGAGCAGTGAAGCAGTAAAATATGTGCTTGTGGCAGATAACAGAGGCACATGTACCAGAGTTCAGTAATAACTTCCCACAGCCTGTGGGATTACAAGTTTCTTTTCTTCTTTGTCTTTTGCTGAATTGCTTTCTATAGAAATTTTGAATGCATTACTTTTAGAATTAGACTAAAGAACTCAATGTCCATTTCAAAGTCATGACAATCAACTGGAATTATAAGTCTGATGAAAGTTACCATCTTACATATAGACAGATAAAGTAAGTGCAGTCATATGAGTACATACAAAAGCAGAACATAAACATTTTTGTTTTAAGTATAATTTTTTTTATAAAGTAGAAAGACATACATGCCAACAATTTAAAAGCAGTGTTGTTTTTAAAGACTTACTGCTTTTGAGAGGAGAGAGAGAGAAAGAGAGGAAGGACCAGAGCAGTCTCCATAGTTACACATCATTAGTTGTGACATGGTTTCATTCCACACAGGTGGATGCGGGGCCACACGTGAAAGGAACCAAACTGGGGGAAGAGGGGTTGCGTGAGGCCTCCAGTAAGGGAGGCTAGAACCTTTGACGCAGAGCCGTACTGGCGGTTACCACTTGCGCCACAGTTCAGCATATGTGGTTGCACAGGCCGGGGCCAGGAATCAAACCCTGGACCTCGTGATTTCCAAACAAGTACATATCCGCTGAGCTATTCCGGCATCCCTAAAAGTAGTTGTATCACTAGGATGATAAGAAATTTTTGTTCCTTATACTTACTTGACTATACTTTTAAATTTCAGAAAGGTCATATTTTAGAGATGAGGAAAAAAATAATCTCACTCTAAAAACCCACTCTAGATGCAAACATGTATAATGCACCAAGGTATCTGCCAGGCGCATGCAAGTTTGTTTGGGTCACAGACTGCAGGCTTTCTGTCTACTAAGACCTCAGAGAGCCTTGTACACAGTAGGTATTCATTAAAGTCAATAAACTGTAGTCCCAAGTTATTTAAGAGACAGAAATGGAACAAAACTAAGATTAGAAATGATGCTCTAGCCTTCTCTGGACTATAACCTAGAGAGAGAATTTATTTGGGGAGTTAGCTGTCAGAATTTTAATAGTTCTAAAAATGCTTTAATTTTATGTAACTGGAACATTTTTCTTTTCTAATACTGCAGTGTGTACTTTCTAAAGAAATCATTATTCACCTACCAAAATATGAACACGTATATTTTTTAAATCGTTATATACAGTAATAGTGCTGCTTCATTTTTAAGTTCAATGGTATCTAAGGGGTGGTGCTAATGAGGTCAAGGCTACAAGTCCTTGCTCTTACACAAGGTCAGTTTTTTTCAGCAAAAACTATGGTTAAACAGCTACACTTGTATGCCCTAACTTTGTTCAATGATCTGATAAGGCTCTGGATCTTGTCAGTTAACAGGTGATAGTGCTTCTTATAAACAAATCAGAAGCAAAATAAGGAAAAACTGACTAAGAGTAGCATTCCTAAGAGTGATTTCATTTCTTTATGAATAGTCACTTAATTTAAAAATTATTTATATTACTCCCCCCTTTCATATAACTAATTTACAAATGAATTTTTTCAATTAACATATCAAATAGATCATACAAGATAAAAATCATACTTTCTTATGAAGTTTCTGAAAATTCTCTTTTCTGTGGGAAAAATAATTCAGTATTTCAATTCTAAGATTCCTGAAAGAAAAACCAAGCACCAAAACAAAGACTTAATTGTGTGCACTTGTGACTTCAAACTTAACAGAGATATAAAACACATAAAACTTAAACACTTTATTTTTTATTTTTGAACTACATTTAACATTTAATAATATATTACTTTCAAGTGTATAGCATAGTGGTTAGATATTTATATAACTTAAGGTGATTCCCCAGTAAGTCTAGTACCTACCTACCTGACACCCATGTATGTAGTAACAAATATAGTTATTACAATATGCTTAAATATATTCCCTATGCTGTATTTCATACCTCCATGACTATTCTTTAGCTGCCAGTTCTGTACTTCTTAATCCCTTCACCCTTTTTCACTTAGCCCCCAAAACCTCCTCTCATCTGGCAGCCATCAGTTTATTCTCTGTATCTATGAGTCTGTTTGTTTTGTTTCTTCATTATTCTGTTTTTCAGATTCCATATACAAGTGAAACCATATGGTATTCGTCTTTCTCTGACTTATTTCACTTAGCATAATACTCTCTAGGTCCATCCATGTTGTTACAAATGGTAAGATTTCACTTTTTATGGCCAAGTAATATTCCATTGTATATATGTACTTCTTTATCCAGTTGTCTATTCATGGACATTATGTTGTTTCTATTACTTTGCTATTATAAATAATGCTGTAATGAACAGAGGGGATGCATACATCTTTTTGAATTAGTGCTTTGGATTTCTTTAGATAAATACCCAGAAGTGGAATTACTAGGTGAAATATAGTTCTACTGAGTATGTTTTGAATATTAATCCCTTATTGGATGTATTATTGGCAAATATTTTCATTTTGTTGGTTTCCTATGCTGTGCAAAAACTTTTCAGTTTGACGTTGTCCCATTTGTTTATTTTCTATTTTGTTTCCTTTGCCTGAGGAGACAATATCCAAAAATTATTACTAAGAGCAATGTGAGTTTACTCCCCATGTTTTCTTCTAGTTGTTTCATGGTTTTAGGTCTTACTTTTAAGTCTTTAATCCATTTTGAGGTGATTCTTACATAGGGTATTAGAAAATGATCTAGTTTCTTTTTCTTTTTTGGCATGTGTCTGTCCAGGTTTCTCAATACCATTTACTGAAGAGACTGTCTTTACACTATTATATATTCTTGCCTCTTTTATCATAGCTTGAATGACCATACAAATATGGGTTTATTTCTGGGATCTCTATTCTGTTCCACTGATCTATGTGTCTGTTTTTAGTCCAGTACCATGCTGTTTTGATTACTATAGCCTTATATATATCATGTAGTATGATAACTCTAACTTTGATCTTTCTCAAGATTGCTGTGGCTATCTATTCAGGGTCTTTTTATGATTCCAGATAAATTTTAGGATTAGTTGTTCTAGTTGGCATTTTGATAGGGATTGCATTGAATTTGTAAATTGCTTTGGGTAGTATGGACATTTTAACAATGTTAATTCTTCCTCTCCATGAGCATGGTATAGCCTTACATTTATTTGTAGCTTCTTCAATATCTTTCTTCAATGTCTTATAATTTTCTGAGTACTGGTCTTTTACCTCCTTGATTAAATTTATTCCTGGGGGGTTTTTTTGATGCAATTATAAATGGTATTGTAAAACACATAAAACTAAGGCCAAAAAAAAAACAAACTAAGAAATCTTTTTATAAAACAAAACCATAGATAGTTTTTTTCACAGATTAAATCCTTGATATTTAAGGTTTCCTTTATAATAGTTTTCTTAAAACAAATATTTAAGGTTTCAAAATAGGTATCAGCCTTTAAAATCATTAAGAAAAATTATCAGGGGAAGCCGGGATGGCTCAGTGGGTTAAGCGCTCACTTTGCAGCGCCAGGGACCGGGAATCGAATCCCGGCCCTGGCCCATGCGGAACCATATGCTGAACTGGGAGCTCCCCCAGTTCAGTTCTCTCTCTGTCTCTGTCTCTATATCTCTCTCTCTCTCTGTCAAAAATAAAAATAAATAAATAAAAATATATTAAGACAATAGGCTCTTTAAAAAAAAAAAAAAAGAAAGAAAAATTATCAGTCTTAGGAAAAGTTGTTCTCACACACAGTTGATAGAAGAATCACTGAACCAAGCATTTCTGGGAAATCTGTCTGTGTCTTGTCAAAATTTTAAACATACAAAGCAATTCTATTAATTTCTGGGAACTTACCCTACAAAAATATTTGCCAAGATGTGCATGAAAGTATGTTCACTGCAGGAAGTGTATATAAAAGAAAAACAGTGCCAACAATGGAAATGCCATTTATAAGGAAAGAGTTTAATAAAGGAGGCACTGATACACACAACACTACATAATTGTCAAAAAAAAAAACGCAGTTGATTTGTAAATATCAACATGGTAAGATTTCCATCACAGTTACAGCAGTGAATTCTAAAATGGGGAGGTTGTAAGGAAGAAGCTGTCACAGGACCTCCTATAAGTGGTGGTAGAAGGCGGGAAACAGAGGCTATAAATGCCGGTGCACATGAGAGGGGCAAGCAGACAGGTGTTGCAGGGCTACCCGTCTGGGAATGGGTATGGAAGGTGATATTGTCTACACGCTCCATGATTTGAATTTTTCATAGAAAGCATACATCACCTTTTCACTTTATTTATTAAAATTTTTTTTTCTAATTGTTAAATTTATTAGGGTGACATTGCGTGGTAAAAATTACATAGGTTCCAGGTGTATAGTTCTACAGTACATCATCTGTGTGTTGCATTGTGTGCTCACCACCCAAGGTCAGTTTTCCTTCCATCACCATATATTTGATGCCCTGTCCCCTCTTACCCTCAGGTAAACACTAAGTTATTGATGTGTCCATGAGTTGTTTCTTTGCTAATTTCAGTTTTATATTCCACGTAAGTGAAGTCATATGGCTCTTAATTTTTTTCTATGACTTATTTCACTTAACATGATGATCTTGCTTTCTTTAAAGGATTAAAACAAATTTCTAGAAGTGCTTTTGTATTTTTAAAGAATAAAGAGAATAAAGTCCACCTACTCTCCCACTGCTCTGTACCTGGATGATGGGGACTCAGGTCTTCCACTGCAATCTGCACCACGTCCGCCAGGTCCTGTTCTGACATCATCCAGAACAAGAGGAAAGGGGCCAGTCAACGAGCAAGAATCAAACTCACGCAGAACTTCCTAGGACTCTGTCACCTACAAAACACACATAACAGAAGAGAGAGGGATTAATGATGACAACCTGTGAAATGACAACTGCTAACCAAGTATACTCAAAAGAGGGTGTCATATATCTGTGGATTTTTTTTAACATAAGGTTCTTCTTACCCCAAACTACTAAAAGGTTAGTGTTCTTTGAGAATTGAGCAACACTGCCTCCATCCTTAACCACCAGACTAGCCCCTACCTACAGTCTCTCACTTTATCAACCCATTCCTCACACTACTTCCAAAGTCACCTTCCTAAAAACAGCTTGAATGCCTAAGCCAAAAGTCTCCAGCAGGCCCTCCCCCACTGCCCACAGCACACACCCTATCCTCCAGCTGCTCCCTGCAGGGTCTCAGCTCCTGCTACACACACCACACCCCAGGAAACCATCACACTATTGTCTCCTCCAGCAACACATCTCCCACCTCCAGAATTTTACCCAAATGAACCCAACCCGTCCTCCAACGCTATCCATGCTCCATTTCTACTACTCAAAACTACTCTCCCTCTAAGGTTTTGCTTCCCCTTAGCTTCCAGAGCAGGCCTGAACCACAGCACTACCCCACTGCTGTGCCCAGGAGCACTGCCATCCTGCCCACATTGCACCTTCCAGGGCTGGGCCGCCTCTGGTGTGAGTTGTCATTTCCTAAGCCTGCCACTATGTCTGGTACTTGCTACTCCTGAAACTATTTGATTTGGCCTAGGCAACCCTTATTTTCCAAAACAAAAATGAAGACATGTCATTCCAAGTATGATCTATCAACACAAGGATCTAAATATAGTACTTGAAAATAAGATGTCCTAGAGAACTCAGGAATCAATGTCACCATACTTTTATCATATTATACTTTATATTATTTATTTACAAATATTTATAAAATAAACTACATATCTTTCCCCAACTAGACTGCATGCTCCCTGAGGGCAGAAACCATGCACTCAACTCTACAACACAGCTTCTTTCATCAGTAAGTGCTCACTGTCCGTAGTCACAGCTCACATGGGGCAAGTGGGGAGATAAATAAAATGTTCAGATCATCTAGTTTCAAATAGGTGTCTCCTGACATCTCCTTTTAATTGTAAGTTCTAACAGACATTAAAATAAATTTTCAGGTTTCACACGGTTCTCAGATCCTATAAACAACATGGGTCCTATTCTCCATTGGCCAGATTTAAATTCTAATTTACAGCATAAATGGTATCAGCTTCAAAAATGCTCAGGGACCACAATTTGTGGAAGCAGGAACCAAGCTCCTCTCTTACATCTTCTTTAATATAAGAGTAAATGCAACAGTTTTACATAAAAATATGATCAAATATATGCTCATTAAATTGGCAAAGATGTTTTTATTCCCAGTTTATGTACTTCACACAATCCTAAATGAGGTAAGAAAACGTCAATTGTCCTTAACAAAGAAGAGACTGATAACAAACAATCCAAAGGGTAAACAAAGAACTTCAGAGAAACTACAACTAAACCCTTTCATAAAATAGTACAACCATAGAAAGATGGCAATAACGAAGATTTTTACTGTCCCCAAATCACCCCATAAAACCAGATTAGCAAGTAAGATAGCAAAACCAAAATCCAGGTCAACATCTACAGTGTAAATGAGTGATAAGATGTTCCTGACAAACCCCAAAATACAATACAAGCAAATGAGGACACACCGCTGACAACTATAAGATCATCGTGGTGGAAGCACATAAGAAGCAAGAAGCAGAGAAAAGCAATGCTTCAATTTGAGAACAGCTGAAACCAGGAAGTGAGCACAATCCCAGGGCAGACAAACTCAAGAGGTCTGCAGTAAAGTCTGGAAGGCCTAGAACATTCAGGACCCCATGATTTCTCAAAACTAATCATCCAAAGCTCCCATTAGGGCAAACAGAATAAAAAACAAAACAAAACACTGGGACTAGAATACAAAATGTATAGGACAGGGAAAATAGTGAGAGCGGAAAATAAAACTCTAAAAGTGGAGAGAAAAACAGAACCAGGAGAGTTCAGAAAATGAGCTGCTACATTTTTAAAAACTTTCTTAAAAAACACAGAAAATGAGCTCTCATACACTGAAATTAGAAAAACTATTCTAAATCAAGCCTCTCTTCTAAACATTCAGAAAAATTAATTTCACATAAAAATATACACCAGAAAATACTGAGGTCCAATTCATATGAAAACAATATATTTTAAAAGAGAATAAGGAGCAAGATAACATCACTACAGATTAGAAAGACATGTCTCCCAAAGAGATAAAAATGCTATCTCAATATTTCAAAGCAGGCTAAAATACATGAAGGAAATGATATAACATTAACCATAAACCATCATTAGAAAAGCTCAAAAGTGAAGTGGTAGAACTAAGATCAGAAATTTAGGGGAAGCCGGGATGGCTCAGTGGGTTAAGTGCTCACTTTGCAGTGCCGGGGACGGAGAATCGAATCCCGGCCCCGGCCCATGTGGACCCATATGCTGAACTGGGGAGTGCCCCCAGTTCAGTTCTCACCGGGGCAAGACCCCAGCCCGGTTCCTGCCCTGTGCAGCCCTGCACCCACCTGTAGAATGAAACTATGTGGAAAAACCAATGATGTACAACTATGGAGACTGTTTGGGGCCCTCCCCCTTCTCTCTGTCTCTGACTCTGTATCTCTCTCTCTCTGTCAAAAATAAAAATATATATATATATTTTAAAAAAAAATTTTTTTTCAAAAAATTAGTTTTGGAAATAAAGACTAAACTAGAAGGAATGAGAGAGCAAATAAACACAATAAATTATGCCTTAAGAAACACAAAAGGAGAAAAGGAGAAAAGTTTTAAGAATAAAAAAAGAAAAATGTTCAAGGAAAAATAACAGTAGTAAAAAGAAAGATCCAACACATGTATAACAGGAGACTAAAGAAAACCAAAGCTACAATCACTCAATGTAGTACACTGTACTGGAAGAATATCCGGAAATAGGGGAAATAGGTGCCCTCCTGTGCTTCTGGTGGGAGTATAACCCTGAAAAGCAACAGGCAATGTAACTATCAAAATGCTACTGGCCACAGCCCTGACCTTGCCATTCCCCATTTAGGAATCCTTCCAGCACACAGATTCACACAACTGTGCAAAGATCTATGTACCAAAACAAAACAACAACAACAAACAACAACAAAGGCATTGCTTTTAGCAGCAAAAGAATGGCTACAACCTAAATATACATCAACAGGGAGTTGTTTCAAACGAACAACAACAACCAAACAATGGAATTCCAAACAACTATAAAATTAGGAGGCAGATCTCTCTAAGGACAAATCCCAAGATGAAGTATTTCATCAATATAAATGTGTATAACATGCTTTTTTTAAAAAAGAAACATGTTAGATATGTACAGAATATCCCTGGGACATGAGGTGAAAAGGAAATTATTTTTCACCTCTCACACTTTTATAATACTCGCATTTGTTATCATGTTCATTTATAACTTTTTCAATAATTAAAAAAAAAATTTTTTTTTAATGGTTAGATAAACTAAATATTTAGGCATAAACTGTGGGGGAAATTCTCCATTCCAACCTCAGTTATGTCCAGTAATATTCTCTGAACCTGGTGCCTGCGCTGAACACTGGGAGTTTCTTCAACCTTCATCCTCAGCAACTGCTCCAGGATTCGGAGGCAGGCAGAACCCACATGAACCTGTCAGGATAAGGAAATAAGGTGCCGTGCTAAATCTGTGTCCTCTGAAGACGACCTTCAAGTACAGATTAACTGGTGATCAGTTTTAAGATCAAAGCTACTCATACCATAAACTTGGTCTTCTTTCTTCCAAATTAAGAACCAAAGCAAAACTTATTAAAGGGATACACTGAACTTCTTCATGAAGGCGGTAGTCCTCAGATAATACCAATCTTTGACTTGATAGATATTTAAAACATTTTAAGGTCACAGACTGCTTTCAAAATCTAATAAAAAATGATGGGACCCTTTCCCAGTAAAAGACCACAGACAAAATTCTGCCAAATTTAACAGGCTTCAGCATTATTGTGTAAGAGCCCTAATTTATAGGGGAATGTGGCCACCAGAGGAAGGCTTCCTGCCTCCCCTGCAGCATGCTGCAGCTACCTGACCAAGTTCCAGCCAATGGAATAGGAGGTGCGTCGCAGCTCCAGGACACTTCATTAAAGGAGAGCTGGCATGTGGCTGTGGCTCTCCTTTTTGTCCTGCTGCTGGACTCCAGGGATGAGGATGGGACAGAGCTAGCATGGCGGAGCAAAGAACAAGGAAGTAGCCTGGGGCCATCACATCTATGGAGCTGCCACACATCCCTGGACTGCCTGCCCCAGATTTCCTCATAAGAAAGAGAAATAAGCAACCACCTGCTTCAAAATAATATATTTTGAAATATGTCACATGCAGCCAAGCTTAACCTAAGTGATATTCCCTAAAGCCCATTCATTGACAGCCCTGAATCCACAGCTTCCAGGTCTCTCATAAAGGGCTAATGGAAAGTTTTCAAGAGCCCAATTCAAACTTTTTCCTGGTTTCTAAAAGTTCTCTCTGCAAGTGGCTTAAAAAAAATACTCCGAGCTCACTGTAAAATCCTAAATCCTAACCTCTTCCAAATGAGGACGCCATTTGTTATCCAACTTGTTTATTCAAAATGATTCTGTTGCCAGGATAAAGAATCATTTAAAGTTCTGCGAACAGTGAAAGTTTGAGTAGAAAAATACTACGGCAACAAGCCCAAGAAAACTGGAATAGAACGATATATGCAATTGCCATTTTGGCAAATTAAATTTGCCATTTCTCAGAAGTCCTGGAGATACTCCAGTCTTAATAAAGCAACTGGACTTAATGTCCAGTAATGTTTCTAATGGCAATAACTAGCTAGAACACTAGCAAGCTGACGAAGAGACCATCTTCCATGGTACACATGAAAAAGAGCCCACCAACCAAATCAACAACCTAAGTGTTCCATCTTAGGGGAAGCACACAGTAAATTTTGGCACACCCTACTATAAAACACTGCAGACATTAATGTGAGAGAGACTGGTTTAACTACATGAACCACAATGGGAAGATCTCCAGGATATAATCCTAATAGAAAGAAATACAAAAGAAAAATTGCAGACAGTATGTATATGATCCCTATTCTGTTTTCTAAAAGTTGCATGCATATGTAGTCACATGTCTATGTGTGTTTGTAAATGCACACCAGATGATGCGAAATTATACATAACTGAACTTAAGGTTATCCATGAGGGATGGCATAGAGACAACACAAGCTGGCCTCCATCCTTGATCCTTCTGGATTGTTGCTTTCTATAAGCCCATATTATTTATCATCTGTGAAATTATTTTTCTATAACAAGTTAGTGTACAACCTACAATGGGTGTGCATCCACAAAGCCATGACCACTTGCACAAATGTGCCCAAGGCTGCAGCCACTACACAGTTCTTCCCTGCTCCGTGAACACTTTTACTCTCCTGAACTACTGTCATTATTTTCTCTTCTCGCCTGCAAATCTCAGCTCCTCCTTCTCTCAGTGAGCTGCCGACCTTGCTTTCCCAGTTCCCGTGAACTTGGTCTCCCCCCATGGCTGCTATGAATATCACCTGGCCTCACTCCTGTTCACAGGCACACCCTCCCATCCTCAAGGCTGGGGGCCCTGCACTTCAGCAATTCTCTGACCCCCAATATCTGCCTCCAAGGTTATTCCCAATACACATCATGCTGCTATTTCCCCACCGCCCCTCCATCTCCATTCCTCTGCTTCCCCTCAAAGCAGAATTCCCCAGAGTTGCCTATATATGTTGCCTCTACTTCCTCCCCTTACATTCTAGTCAGCCCACACTGGCTTTTCCACCCATTAAACTGCCCCATCCTAGTCTCCCCACCTGCCTGCCCTGCCCATTGAGAACCTGCTCAGGGTTCACGCCACCTTTTCCACAGGCGGCCTCCCTCCCTCACCTTGTTCTGCTCCCTTGGCCTTGTCCTGCACAGGTTCTCTGTAGGTTCACATCATCTCCCTGATGTGGAGTGCCCAGGGTTCTGTGCTGGACCTCGTCAATCATTCTGAAATACTATCTATGTGGTGATGGCGAAGATTCACCCTTCAACTCAGAACTCGCATGTGAACTCCAGACCCACGGAGCCAACAGCCTGCTGGACAGCTCCCTTGGGTGTCTGGTCCCAATTGTAACATGCCTAAGTGAACCCAGTACCCACCCCACAACCAATCTGCTCTTCCCAGACTTTCCATCTCAATTTATGGAAACACCCAGTTGTTCAGGCCAAAAACCTTCATTCAGTCCTTGGTTTTTCTCTCATGTCCCACCTTGTGGGCAAAGTCTCTCATGGTACACATTGCACGCACATCTGGAGTCATGCGCTGGCCTCCACAAGGGTTTCCCTGCTCTGCTTCTATCCCATAATGATTCCCACTACCTGGCTAAAAAGCTACCCAGATCATGTCATAACACATGACAGACTGTTAACAGCCCACTGAAGGCTTCCTGCTTATCCAAGATGGCTCACGCTGTGCTCTGAAACCAGCTGTGCACAAGCCAGCACCTCTCAGGCACCCTCAGGTTCTCCTCACTGCTCCTCACTCGCTCCACCCAAGGAGGCCTCCCCTCACACCAAGCAGCAGGCACACACCCGGCTCAGGGCCCTTACACTCTGACAGTCGCCTGTCCCTCAACCACCTACTGCCTCTTCTCAGTGATGCTGAATTACATCCATTTAATTATACCCACCTCCCTGCTCCCTTCCTGCTTTATCAAAAAGCACTTACTGTCTAACTTATTACATGTGCTAAGTGTTCATTTTGTTTAGATCTGTCTCCCCCACTAGAAGATCAACTCCATCAGGGCAGGAATTTTCATCAGTGCCTACCACAGGGATGGTACTTGCTGCCCCTCAAGGAATGTACGTGATGAATCTGTGGAAGAATCCACTGTAGTTACACACCAATGCAGAACTATGAAGGTCAGCATTTCCACTTAAAAAACATGGATTAGGGTCTTCAAAGTCCTCTCTGTTTTGATTTCAGTAAGGATGACACCATAATGAAGTCATAAATCTATTTAGTGTATGACTGTGAGCTTCACGTGAATGACACGTTCAGCTCTTAACAGTGCAAATACAAGCTGAGCATCAGCTGTCAGCAACAGACACAGCAGTTGTTCATCAGATGAAATGCAGAACTGCACACTTATTTTTAATTTTTGCTAACTTTTAAAATAAATTTAAAGTTTGGACACCCATACAATAAAACCACAAGGCCACTAAAACAGGAATAAAAGAAAGGCTCCTGTAATTGAGCACACAACTTAGTAGTAAAAGTTAAAAAAATAAACGCTACAGACTACCAGCTTTCGTTACATGAAAAAAGGCAAGAAAAAATACCAAACAAAGCCTCCCTATACTGACACTGAGATTTTCTTAGTCACTTAAGAATGACATCATGTGCTAGGGTCATCTCATTAGGAATGTCACACATATGGGATTTTTTTCCCATCAGTTTTTTAGGGCAGTCTTCATTGAGCTGCTTCTCATGCCAACCCTTGAATAAGGCACCAATGCTGAATATGGTTTGGATCAGGGGTTTCCACAGGAGGCAGAACATTGCAGCCAGGCGTATAACCTTCCAGGGCAGTGACCCGACCCTTCTCTACTAGATTTACCAACCATCAGATACATGCAGAATGACTAATGAGATGCAGCCCACAAGTCATAGGTAAAAATCCAGGCATACCCCTAAACATCGTGGAAGGGCCTTGGAAGTCATATAGTGCTAGACTAACTTCACTTTATAAGAGACAAAAATACAAACTGAATGTAATATTCTGAGGGTTAAGAGTAACCATGGATAAGCACAAGAGGGAGACAAGCCTTTATACAAGTCTTAAAGTGCAATTACACAGAAAAGACAGTTGGACCATGACAGTTGGGATAGGGAAGAACAGCCATCACCAAGGTCCTACAGCAGGCCCTACCTCCCTGGATCCCAGTCCCCCACTCAGGAATGTCAAGTCAACAATGCCCATAAAAATCAGAACAGTAATTTCCATTCCCATTTAAAAGTGGCTAAGTAGTACCTAATTAAAAAGTTCTATCTCCAGAAACAGGGAAACCCTCAAGAAACTAAGGATCATTCCATTTAGTCATATCCAATAAGATATAACTGTATTATCATATAATTAATTAAAAGCCAGTATAAAGCAAAAAAACAATTTTCATTAAATTGAGATAACTGAAAAAGATTCAGCTTACTTCATATTGTTTATTCTTTAAGACAGCCCCGCAAAAGGAAACCCACTTAAGTTTAAAATTAGAAAAAATAAAAAACTAAATCAAATCCAATTAGAAAAAGGAGGTCAAACTAGCCTCAGATGGCAGGCCCCTCCTCCTCACAATTAACATGTATGATTAAATTTGCCACTTAGTCCATGCTTTCCGAAACATATAAACTTCAGCAACTATAAACCACAAATGCAGGAAAGAGAAGCTGGATTTAAGCTCATCCCACAGCATCCACTGGTCTAGCTTGTATGGCTACACCTATCAACAGTTATCACATTTGAAATTACAACAGAAAATGTTTGAATAGTTCTTTATTCATTTAAAAATTACAAAAACCAAAACATTACATATTAACATACAAAACATTTTTTATGAGAAATAACTATAGTTTCCAAAACAATAAAAGCAGCAAAATCTTAAAAAGAGGAGCATTATTTGGCATTTTTACAAAGCTCTTTAATGTCAGACTTAATGGAAAACAACTGGGTTCTTATATATGTATCAGCTTTCAATATGTTGCAATAGATTGTTCTGGTTGATACATATGAAGAAAACCCAGCCTTCTGCAGAGGTGCTGCTGGGAAAGGAAGAGTATTTTAATAGCCTTTTCAGAAAACTGTATACAATTATCTTTAATACCAAAACTCAACAAGTATTTTATTTTTCCCTAAAGGCTTGTTGCAGTGTAGAATCTGAAACTGTATCTGTGAACCTGTTGTACTTTATTACTTTAAACTACATTGGTCTTGCCCTTTAAATGGACGTTTATTAATACACAGGTGTGATTTTATAACAATATGCATTAGTCATCTGGAAAACAGTGATTCACTGAGTTATGCAGATCTTCCAAAATAAATGTTTATATTATCAAAAGCATCACATTCATTAACCCCTTAACATAAGAATTAAATGAAATTTTGTATGATCAAAAAATACTATTTATTTTTCAACTTAACATTTGTGGGTGAAATATCCAGTACTGGATTTTGATTCCAAATCTGGCACGTTTGGTAGCTATAAATTGCACATACCACAGCCATCCTTTGAATTTCATCAGTGATTCATTTAGGGAGATATCTTCATCCAGAGTGTATAATTGCTCAAACTTTATTCAAATAGTTGACAATACTTCACACTTTTCATATACTGTCTTCTTTACATAGTTTCAATTTCCATGAAAATGTGATATAGCCAAGAAATGTTTGCAAGGCATAGGTTTTTAAAATATTGTTGTCTCTAATATTGCTCTTTTTGACAAATATATATCTATTTCAGATTTTTGTACTTGAAACATTATGATACATAACAAAAGGTATGTTTTCATTTCATCACTTATTACTGGAAACCACTCCTCATCCTTTTTCGAGTTCTGGTCTTTTAACTTCTGACGTGTTTCTACGATTATCATTTCAAAAAAATCATCACTTACCACTTGTTTCAAAACACAAAAAGGCATAGGATTTGATCCTAGTCTTTGCAAAACTAAAGTGTTTATGCCAAAAATGTGGGTAAATAGTGTTATATTTAGAATATTTTCTTTTTCTACCCAATTCCATTCTTCATCTCCTGAATCACAATCATCACTACTTGATATAGATATAGGTCTTGCACATTTACAAACATTACATTGTATAGGGCTACCTTCACTTAACTTGAATCTTCTGTTGAATAGTCAGACGTACAAATTTGTTGAGTATCAGTCTAGTTGTTTTCACTTGAATACCCCATTTGACTTTCAATGTCACTTTCATACAAATTCAAAACAGACATCATAAAGGAATAATTTCTACAGCTCACACATTAACACTGAGTACATATAATTATTTCTTGATAATATTTGCACTACAACTGCACTCAAAGAAAATTAAATCTGTGAACGTCTCAAAGACATCAATGCTTACAATGGCTTAAGAAACATATGACATACAAGTATCCAAGACATCTTTGTATGTTAAATGGTTTAATATGAACAATGATGTCACCAGAAAGTCTTTAAGTATTAGGAAACTGTCAGGATGATGGTAGCAGATACAAACTTTCTGAAATCCCAATTTCACCTGAAAGCTCAAATTTTATCAATGGCAATAGTGTTAGTTGTCTTCCTTGAAGTGACAGTCTAACTCTGTTCAGTTAGTAAGAAATATCAGTAGTCAGTCAATTATTCTTTCTTGGTGGTCCATGAAAAAAAGTGGCTAGTTCAGCTGGCAACTCAAAGTTGCAGGGGCTTGTCCTTGAAGAAATCCTTTAACTCTGAACTGCAGAAGTGCTTTCTGCATACTTCCTATTTTGTCACACAAAGTAATACAAAGAGGTACTCAAGGGTTTAGATTTTTAAAAATAAGTAATTTGTATTGCTTCATCAAAGACAATCTTAGGTGAAAAAGGCTTTTATTTTAATTTTATGGCAACAAAGAATACAATGATACAACCACTGCTAACGTAGCAATAGTTTTACTACCATTTACCCTGAACCCACAGTGCAAATGTCAACATGCAAAAAGGGTAACTGACCTCTTACAATCATTATGAAAACTGTTTGGACCTCACAGACCTCCTGGGAAGGTCTCAATGACACCCCTGGGACTCTTTGGACCACACTGTGATAACCAATACTTTCAACTACTTTATCTCTAGAAAGTAAAGACAAGAACAACATACCGTATGCGTTAAGGTGCATTTCAGATAAATTCTGCTATAAAATACAAGGGCTGTCCAGAAAGTATACAGCCATGTACTATGAAATATAAAGAGGCACTTACGGCTGGATTTTTTCTGGACAGCCCTCATATGAACCATAAATGTAATTAAAAACAACTTTTACTTGAATGGCCAACCAACTACTAAAGATAAATGTAAGTACATGTAGAAGGATGCATTTATCTTCCAATAAAAATGTGGGGTTTTACATATGTAACACCCATATTTTATTTGTTCGCTAGTAGCTACTAAACTGCTTGCATTGTGGAGTATTTATTCTGATAATATAAACTATATCTGCCAAAGATGCAGAAGTGTAATGTACAATTGACTATAGGTTTAAACACCTTAACCTTACTTCTTAGTTCCAAGAGAAACTTTAATGAACCTCTTTTACACAGTTCTTACTGCATTTATTCATATATTCTTCCAAAAATAATCATTAGGAACACACTGTACATATGTATACTTAAACATACACTACAAGGGACACCTAAAAGCTGTCCTGAAGGTAAGTTCCAGAGTGATTTTTCTGAAGAGGACTCATCCTCTCAGATTGCATCTCAGCACCTTCCATGGTCCTCTGCTGACAGCATCACATCTGAACTCCTCTATCCAGGGTTCACGCTTTTCCCATTCTGGCTCCCCACTGCCTGCCTGTATGATCTCATTTACTCAACAAATGCATTCTAAGCCAATGATTGGCAAACTATTGGCATATCTAAACCTCCACCTGTTTTTGTATAGCCCATGAGACAAAACAAAAGAACAATATTTCAAGATGTCAAATTATATGACACAAAAAATTTCAGTGTCCACAAATAAAGTTTTATTGGAATGCAGCCACATCCAGTGTTCTGCATTGTGTCTATAGCTGCTTTAAGGCTGTATTGGCCCCTCTAGTGGCTGAAAGTCTCACTTTAATGTAAAAACAATGCAATGGCTCTAGCAGTGGGTTACCACTACCATAGCACCATGCTGGGCACACAGGAACCATCCACAAATACTTGTTTAGTGAATAAAAGAACAACCTTGAGGTTCAAATGTTTCCACAAACACAAATAATCCTGAAACTAGTGTTTCAAGTCCTTGACAGCTCTTTGAATCTTTCAGATGCAAGGATAACAAAAATCCTGATTCTAATCATCTCAATAAAATCAAAGTCAAAAGAAAGTATTAACTATTCAGAGACTATAGTTGGTGCTCTCTCATACACTTTTATTGCACTTGTACCTCTATTTTTTACAATTAAAATGGAAAACATTCAGAGATGTGAAAATGAATTAGATGACACAGGTCAATTTTCATAACTCTATACCAGAAAATTATGTTTCAGAGACATTATATTGATTTTAATGATTATATACCTAAATTCAACTATAGCTCATTTTACACTCAGATACTAAATTATAATAAAGGTAAAATTTTAAAGTCATTTTCCCACTAATATGTATGCTCATATAAGACATACTGGTCCTAAGGTAATAAGAACTCATACTCAATATTGAAAATTATCTAAAATCACCTAATAAAATTTAAAATTCTCAAAGTATCACTGAATAACAACACATCAAAATTACAATTGTATATTAATATAACAGAATCTATCAGAATTTACAATAAAAAATACAAGAGAAAAGTCACTCCCCTGGAGAGAATAAGAGGGTGTCTTCAACCAAATGACAATTAAGAACAGCAGCTGGGACAGTGGTCTGTGGGGTTCCATACACAACAGTGTGGGCTCATGTTGTACTGGCAGGTTCCTCACAGAAGTGCAAGGTCATTGTGAGCTCTTGCACTTACAATACATATATACAACCACAGCCGAGCTTCTTTCAGCAACTTACACTAATTTAAATATACCTCTAGGCTCCTGTACAATTCTAAATTTCTAAGATTTTTACAATGTAAGTTTATCTCAGACAAAATTCTAATTACATACAAATTTCTATCAATTAAATCAGCACCATATGAGATTGACAAACATAAAAAGATACAAGACCTGGCAGGTAAAGTTGATGATAATAGCAATAATTATAGGAGCTACCATTTATTGAATCTTAAACACTATACTAAACATCATCTCATTTAATCTTCACAGCCTATAATGTAGGTGTGTCCCCATTTTACAGAGATAAGCCCATCCCTAACATACCCCTTATCTGAAACATGCATCATGAGTAAGTATTAAGGACAGCAGTGAAGAATTGGGAGTAGGGTGGGGAGGAAGCAGAGCTCCCACAGTAACTCAGGTTGGGTCCAATTAACTAAGCCCACATGTTAGTCATCACCATGTGTTCTCTTTTCCCTCCCCTGGAGTTTGGGCCTGTGCATCCATCCCTCTTTCAGCTTCCTCCAGAAACTGAAATCCTTTTAGCACCTACTGGTACCTGCTCCTCCTATTTTTGCTCTTATACTGCAAAACATAGGGAGAGGGGTATCAGCAGTCCAGGGTTAAATGCCCTATTCTCCTCTGTCCACCTCATAATTTCATAGAAGCCAAATCAAATAAACTAGCATGTGCCAAAACGTTAAGGGCATTTATAATCCTAACCAGTAACATAAAAACAAAAGAAAATTAACTCCCAACTTGAGCAGTCATTAGAACAAGTAAGGACAACAGGTGGCAAATGCAGATACAGGGACCATTCCAGAAATTTCTGGCCCATACAATAGCTATCAGGCAAGTGCAACTCCTCAGAGGCAGGGTGGATAACCAAGAACCAGTTAATATGATCTAGAAACAGAAAACAGACACAAGTGTAAGGAGGCCAGCAAAGGTCGTGTGCAGGTCACTGGCTGACTCACACAATGGCCCAGGCAGACATATCCACACCAGTATCATCATGGAGGCCAAATATTCTTGGGAAAAAATAAATTCAAAGTTCATAAAAAAGTCTCCTTTTCTTTTGCTATAAAGGACATTATTGGAATAATCAGTAAAATCTGAATTAGATCTATTGCTTAGATAATAGAGCTATATCAGTGATAAATTCCTAATTTTAAATTATACTGTGGTTATATAATAGAATGTCCTTGTTTCTAAGAAATAGACACTTAAGTATTTAAGGGCAGAGAGACATATTTTAAATGGTTACAAAAAAAAAGTGTGTGTGTGTGTGTGTATATATATATATATATATATATATATATATATGCACACATACATGGAGGGAGGATAAAGCAAATATAAAATATTAACATCTGAGATTCTAGAAGCCTATACTGTAATTCTTTGTACTATTCTTGCAACTTCTAAGCCTGAAAAAAAACAATTCCTAAAGAGATGTTAAGGTTTTTTTTTTACCAAAGGCAGTGAGGATGGATAGAAGTATTCATATTTGAAGGTGATTTCTGAGAGGCTGCCACTGACATTTTCTTTCCAAGTAGATTTTCCTAAAATAAACTAAAAGTTTCTGACCTACACATTACACTCTCGGTTCCTTCACCAGATAAATGAGATGATTCAGTGAGTGGTTTCCTCCAGATTGCCCCAAACTCTCAAAGTCAGTAGTGAAGAACATGAACGCTGGAGGCAAATAACACAGCAATCTATAAAATGATGATGGCACTTGGAACAGTGTGTGGCACCAGCTGAAATGTTACTGAACTCACAACCTAGATTTCTTTCTTCAACATGCATTCGTACTTAGTCTAGAACTTGAGGATTCACAAACTGCAGCCCAAGGGCCAAAGTGACCAGCTGCAAAGTTTTTATAGGTAAGTTTTATTGAAAAACAGTCTTGCCCATTCAGGTTTCCACACTCCAAGGCAGAGTTATGCAGTTGTGACAGAGATCTGAAAGCCAAAAATATGTACCTATCTGGCCTTTTACAGAAAGTCTGTTCACTTCTACCTTAGTGTTTAATGCCATCACAACATCTTTAGAATTTTGAAACTGCCTCAAGACTGAGAGGTAAAGAATTTAAAGACTATTATTAAAGAATAGTTATCTTGACTTCATGATTGTTCAATTGCTCCAGGTCTGAACTGGCTCTTCCGGTTCTACCTCCTGTTAGCTGGAAAGAATGATTTCTGATTCAGATTAAAGTGGATCCACAGACATTCCAATGAGGCAAAGCAAGCTTACTGAGCTCTGACAACACGATCTTGGGAGAACTCATGAAACCAATCAAAACGAAATTTTTATTAAGGGCTACATGAGAAGGGAACTCCAAGCAATATATGAGTGTATTTGCTTTTATAGTATTGATCCCCCTTGAGCTTTCTTTCTCTTCCCTAACATAGTATGATTGCATTTTTACAAATTTGAATTATACAAGTTTAAATTACACAAATTTGGGGAAGCCAGGATGGCTCAGTGGGTTAAGTGCTCACTTTGCAGCCCCGGGGACTGAGGATCAAATCCTGGCCCCGGCCCGTGCGGACCCATATGCTGAACTGGGGAGTACCCCCAGTTCAGTTCTCACCGGGGTGAGACCCCAGTCCAGTTCCTGCCCTGTGTAGCCCCACGCCCACCTGTGGAATGAAACTTTGTGGAAAAACCGATGATGTGCAACTATGGAGACTGTTCTGGGCCCTCCCCCTTCTCTCTGTCTCTGTATCTCTCTCTCTCTCTCTCTCTCTCTCTCTCTCTGTCAAAAACAATAAAGAAATAAATCTTTAAATTATACAAATTTAAGATAACATATTAAGCCCTAATTTTGCACCAAAAAGAAAGTGAAATTAGTTGAATCCCGCAAATCTTAAAAAATTAATAAACTGTTTAATTTCAAAACTAAAAGGCCAATTAATTGCAAACTGCATTTGCCCCTGTCGGCTGCAACTTTTAGATGGTTAACAGGACACTCAGCCCTCTTTGTCAGTCAGTCTAAGCACATGGGGTGTGAATTACTTGGCATCTTCAAGCAAGTGTTGCTAGCATAAAACAAAGCCTAATGAGCACTTTGCTCTCAAGGTTCATCCCTGGCTCCCACTGATCAAAGAGTTCCC
Organism: Craseonycteris thonglongyai; assembly: GCA_004027555.1. NCBI lineage: Eukaryota > Metazoa > Chordata > Mammalia > Chiroptera > Craseonycteridae > Craseonycteris > Craseonycteris thonglongyai. Next base: position 16,104 of record PVKE010007080.1, on the reverse strand, counting down.
ATAAGGAGGGCTCAGGAACTGAAGGTCCCAACCTGGCCATCCACCTGCCAACAGGATTTCAGGGCTGGCACTTCGAGGTCACAGCAGCAACTGCACACAGCCTGAGTCCTTCCCTGCTCCCTCTTAGTAATACTGAGATGCCTGTCCACATTCAAGGGACATGAAGTTCAAACCAATAAAGAGGCAATAGCAGGACACACAACAAGTTTCATGGCCAGTTTATCAAAACCCACTTTTAGTTCAGAAAGGTTAAAGTTTGCTTCAAGTTATTTGATGATTTCCACCTTGAGGAGAAAGGAAAAATCACTAGAGATCACAGGGCATTCTCTGAAGCACGAAAATGTTACATCTTTATTTACTACTAAAAGGTTTGTCAGTGCAGGGCTCTTCCTGCCCACAGTCACAGAGGCCCCAGCCTGGTTGGCCCAATGCAGTCCCAGGTCTCCTGACAGCACTCCAGCCCACATAGCCAGGCCTCTGCCCCTACCTAGGCCTGTCTGCCCAGCTCACTTTCACTATGTTCAACTATTTAAAATGCTAATACAAAATAACTTAGAAAATGATAGTCAATTTCCACACATTCAAATCTACTACTTATTGACTTTTTCAGCGATGTAACTAAAACAGTTACATCATCTCTTCACCTTCTCTTGCCTTTTCTGACAGATTTTATTCTTCCATGCTTATGTCTTATAATCAATCCAACCTTGTGGCTACCTGCCTGGAGCACCAGGTCACTAACACCACCACCACCCCTTCTTCCCAGTGAGAGGCTCCTTAAGGGGACAAAGCAAATCTACTGTCCACCACACCATGGAGGTAGATGGTCCATTTAACCAAACATTTAACCAAATCAGATAGTCCTTGACTATGACTAAACCTGAAAGACGCACAGAAATTAATTCAAAATAGAAACCAATTTCATGTGACTCTACAATATGGTTCCATCACATTTTAGTTCAAGAACACCCACAGGTTCCCAAGCAATGGGAGGCTCCAGGTGCTGATGCCAAGCTCCACTTCCTCTTATATTCACTTTACCCCCACACTAGGGGAATAAGGAAGGGTCAAGAGCATTCCTCCTGCTCCTTGGCACAGACACTGTCTTTTCTGAAGCAACAGGCTGAGCACAGCCCTGGGCAGTGGACATCTGAAAGAGCCAAAGGAATGGCAGAGGGCATAAAATGAGTAGCCGAAACTCTCATTTCTAAGTGGTTTCACAACCTGTGCAAGACAAAAGTGGGAAACCTAAGGATTAGTATTTTTAAATATACGTGGAGAGACAGAGATGACTGCAATGATTCTCTTATGTATGCACTAAGTGAGGTCCAGGTACTGTCCATGAACAAGAAAACAATATAGCTTTGTTAGAGCAAATTGCAACCATGTGATCTCATTCAGTACTTGCTCTCAAATTCCCCCAAAACTCCTCACATACCCTAAAAATGAACATTTCAGAACAGTTCAAAGCACTGCTGATGAACAGTTCATTATGTGATTTTGTGTTTATGGCCATCATATATGTGAAGTCAGAGAAACACAGAAACAACCCTTATTTACCTCTGGTATAGGGAGGACTTTTAAAGCTTTTATCTGAGACATTATCATTGAGACCCTTAATGTGTATTTTCCCCAGAGAAGACTTTTCTTCAAACTGAGAAAAATGTTTTTGTTTCTAGATTCAAATAGCTAAAGTGGTAAAGTTGCATGGACATTATAAAGCCAGTCTTGCATTGCCACGTAATGTACTTAATAGCTAAAGTTTTTAGGATACATACAGTATATATCAGAGGTGTCCAATCTTTTGGCTTCTCTGGGCTACATTGGAAGAATTGTCTCGGGCCACACATAAAATACACTAACACCAACAACAGCTGATGAGCTAAAAAAAAACAAAACACAACAACTCATGTTTTAAGAAAGTTTATGAATCTATGTTGGGCCACATTCAAGGCCTCCCTGGGCCGCATGCAGCTCGCGGATCACAAGTTGGACAAACTTGGTACAGATGAAGACCATAAGGAGAAAGTAAGGCTAATAAACAGGTGTTATGAATAAAGAATTAATGCAAACTCATCTAAAACCTGTGCCTGGCACACCTATTTACCAATCCACAAAACAAAGTTTGTGGTTCATTATCTCTCATTTCCTTGGTGACCATCTAGCACAGGAAGTATTTCTACAGCATCAAAGTGAATATGCAAACCTGGCAACTTTTAAAATGCAAATTCGGAGTCTTTCCCTGTCTTTCAAGACTAGACACTTCTATTCGTGGCCACATTCCATCTAGAGGAAAATAATTAAAAACAATCTAAAGGCCCAATAATAAAAGAATTGCTAAATAAGTTATGATACACTTACACCATGCAAAAAAATGTTATATACCTATTACAGGTTATCATTTTGAGAGCTATAGAAACAGAGAATTATAGTAGTGAAAGTCACTGAAAATGTTATGTACATATGTAGACATATTATGTAAACAAGTGTATTTTGCAAATAAAAACTGTAAAAGTATTCTCAGGTATATAATGCATTAATGTGGTAGGATTAGAGAGGGTTTTTCCAGAATATTTTTTAGTTGATGTGTTGTTTTACAATAAAAAAAATATTTGGAAAAAGTATTCGTTTTTAAGAAAAAGAACTATGTGCGTTTTATGCTGAAAATCAATCTGAAAAAAGAAACAAATGCCACTTGGTCAGAAAAAAGATCCCTGAAAAAAGATCCCCAGACTACTATCTGGTAAGAGGAAATACAGCAAGAAATCAAAATGTTTATTGTAACTTTAATTTTTTCCAATTATATCAAAACCTGAAGTTCATTTCTTAAAATATAATTCGTGATCAACATTAGACCCCAATGGAAGAGAAAGGGGTATGGATATACTAGAAGCCATTCCTATTTGCCTGTTATGCATTTTCTGACAGTCTTTGTAAGGTTTTACTTCAGCTGATACTAACAAGTACACCAACAAAATGGTGCCCCAAGAATTTGGGGTATATTCTCAGCACGAAAATTACCTGTCTTAAAAATACCTAGGGGAAGCCGGGATGGCTCAGTGGGTTAAGCGCTCACTTTGCAGCGCCGGGGACCGAGGATCGAATCCCGGCCCCGGCCCATGCGGGCCCATATGCTGAACTGGGGAGTGCCCCCAGTTCAGTTCTCTCTCTGTTTCTCTGTTTCTCTGTTTCTCTCTCTCTCTCTCTCTCTCTCTGTCAAAAACAATAAAATAAATAAATAAATAAATCTTAAAAAAAAAAAAATCTAGGACCGCCTCCTCTAAATAATATAAAACAAAACAAACATGCAAAATAAAAATAAAGCCTTTTATTGTATTTGTCACAATATTGCTTCTATTTTAGAAGAGAAAGATCAGTTCAAAAAACTGGGACTACTACTGTCAGCCCAACTGAGTTGTTTTCCATTAACTCCTGGGGAAAAACTAATATCATGACACAGAAATCACTTCTCACAATACAGCTTTATCCAGTAAACAGAACCTCAGAAAATTCAATGAGAAGTGACTGCTAACTTAGATTTGGAAAATATATTCATATAATTTCTTTGGTTCTCCACATTTTGATTGTGGAGAACCAATAACTTTGATTAAGTTTGCCATTATTTTGTACATGTTAATAAAGCGTATGCATAAAGTCTGCCTGCTTCTCAAGACATTTGAGCCTTTTAGTTTCCAAATCTATAAAATGATAGCAATCTCATTATTTCTGTGAGATTCACATGCCATAAGGCACCTAGGAAGCGGTCAGTAGGGAAGAGCTCGCACCCTGTGGTTGCTGAGTATGGCAACCCCAAAGCAGTGTCACCTGCTCTGAAGCGAAGCTCCATTACTTGCAAGTCACTTCACCTTCCTGTGCCTGTATCTTAACCTATCAAATATTAGCGCCTACCTCACAGGGTTGTTGTAAAGAATAAATAAATTTATATATGAAGAGCACTTAGGACAGTGGATGGCTGGCATATATATTCAGTGCTCACTACACATTTGTTGTATTTTCTCCTGAGCATCATGACTATAATTTGGATAAACTGAAGCAAAGAGGTTTAATAGACTTTAGACGACTTCAGCTGTCATGAAACTGCCATAACTCAGACACAGCCAGCGTTCCCACTGGCACAGCTAAAGATTGTTAGCATGACTCAGTCCTCTGTTATTATTTTAAAAGGGGAGACAGGGAGAAAAGAAAAACTTTAAACATTTGCAAATATTAATATAAAATCATACTTTAAAGTGGTGATGATCAATGGGGAAGTTTTTAGGAACTGAGAGGACATTTTTTGGTTGCCAAAGTGATGGAAGAAGGGATGCTATAGTTGTGGGGAGGGGTTTGCAGTACATCCTGTAATGCTTGGGTTGATCCTGAATAAGCACTGTCCTGCATCCCTCTTAACTTTCAAATGCCCAGAACTTCATGTACATTAAAAATGTTTACAATTATCTAAGTAAGTCTAGACTCTAATTATATTTTAAATGTAAACACGATTTTTGTTTTGTTTTGTTCTATTATTGCTTTTCCAAATTATACAATAATTTAGCTCCTTGTAAAATACTGAAACATTACAGAAATACTATAGAAAATATTTAGGAAAAGTAAATGTTCCATCCTGTATCTCCCCAAAACTCATGATGAAACCTTAGCCCCAGCATCTCATAATGTACTGTATTTGGAGACAGGATCTCTAAAGAGATGATTACCGGTAAGTTAAAATAAGGCCATTAAGTTGGACCCCAATCCAATCTGACTGGCGTCCTTATAAAAAATAAAAAAAAAAGAAATTCTGACACAGGAAGAGACATCAGACACATGTATACAGAGGGAAGACCATGTGAGGACACAGCAAGGTGGCTACCTGCAAATCAAGGAGCGAGACCGCAAAAGGAACAAAACCTGCTAAGATCTTGATCTACGATTCCTAGTATCCAAGAAGTAAGAAAAAATAGATCTGCTGTTTGAGCCAAAAAACAAACAAAAACAAAATAAAACTGGACACTTCTGAGAAATACAAATCAGGATTTTGGTGATTAGACTGATGGTATGCATGTCTCTCAGTGCATCATACAGGGAGGGGTACATGGTATCATGATGTCTTATTACTGGTGATGTTAAGGTGGTGTCTGCTAGGCTTTTCCACTGTGAAGTTACTATCTTTCCCTTTGTAATTTATAAATAAGTATCTTGGGGGAGATACTTTGTGGCTATGTAAATATCACAGATTGAAGATTTAAAGATGTGACAACTAAATGAAGAGTGGGATCCTGGGTTAGATCCTGAAACAGAAAAAGGATATTAAGTGGAAAACCAATGAAGTTCAATAAGGTCTGTAATTTAGTTACTACCGGTAGTACTGTGGTGATGTCAATTTTCTGGTTTTTATAAGGATAACTGATTATGTAAGATGTCAGCATTAAGGGAAGTGGGTGACGGGACTAAGGAAGCTCTCTAAAATATTTCTGCAACTTCAAAATTAAGTCTACAAAGTTGCAGATTCTGATTCCATACATCTGGGTAGGGCCTGAGTTCTGCATTTCTCTAAAATGCCCAGTGATGATGATGATGATGATGCTGACCAGTGGGCCACTTCACTAGTAAGGCCTTGGTAAACACAGCTGATGCATTTCACTGTGCACAATTTCCAAAGGACAACAGATTAAAATGCATCAAGATTATACTTCAAGAACAGTAATCACTACTTAACTAGAGGTATTCCTTAAACAATGACATGCTTAATTGCTGAGTATGTTGATACAGTGAGAAGCTGAATGAAGATTCTGAAATCACAATCTTTGCTACAATACACATCTATGGTTGGCCTTCCCCAGCTTAGCCTGACACTTCCCCAAGGCTGCTGCCAGGAGAACCTTCACAAGGAATACACACCATCCGCCCACATTGCAACATGGAAGATGCCTTGGAGATCATGTCTTGGCTTCACATACCATTAATGGTGGGCATCATCACCAAGGCTACTGGGATGCAGGAGAAGAGGAGCAGAGTGATGATGAGATTGGACTCACAGTGTGGGACTGGCCAGTGATTTCTACTCACCTCATTAAAATAATTTTTAATGGCATATAATACCGTATTTTCCGGCGTATAAGACGACCAGGCGTATAAGACGACCCCCTAATTTTACAGTTAAAACATAGGTTTAGGCCTATATTCGCTGTATAAGACTACAGCCTCGGAAGTGGGGGGTAGTCTTATACAGCGAATATAGGCCTAAACCTATGTTTTAACTGTAAAATTAGGGGGTCGTCTTATACACCGGAAAATACAGTAAATCCGTAAGAAAATAAGATGGCAGGCAAGAGCTTTTGCAAAAAGACTGAGAGGCTCTAATGAGGGCGAATGAAATAGCAATCAGGAGCACACAAGAATGGGTACAACCAAAGGAGGACTCTAAGCTGCAGCAAGTTGGGACCCAAAGAATAGGACCCTCCGCAGAGGGCAAGGACTGCACCTCCATATGGAAGACAGTCCCAGTACAATTGACCTACTAGACCAAGTGGGGCAGCCCCCAATCAAAGGGGTCTTCCTTAAGCTGAAAAGCCCAGAGAAAATCCCTCTGCCATCTGGCATTCGAGGTCCAACCACAGTAACAAGTTCCCAATCACCCAAAGAGAAACCCACACATTTTCAAAACCAGCCCCCAGACTCAGATCTCTCTGCCTGCTTCCTCTTGCCTTAGACAACAATTACCAATAACTGAGGAGTGCTTGCCCTATAAAGCAAGAAGCCAGTATTTTCAAAAAGACAATGATGGCAGTGACACTAGACAAAACAAGAGATCAAGCAAAAAATAACTGAAAAATAATTCATACTGGTATCCTTCAAATTAAGGAGATGACACATTCAGAAAACAATAAAGAGGGGAAGCCGGGACGGCTCAGTGGGTTAAGCGCTCACTTTGCAGCCCTGGGGACCGAGGATCGAATCCCAGCCCCGGCCTATGCGGACCCATATACTGAACTGGGGAGTGCCCCCAGTTCTGTTCTTACTGGGGTGAGACGCCGGCCCAGTTCCTGCCCTATGCAGCCCCGCCCACCTGTGGAATGAAACTATGTGGAAAAACCAATGATGTACAACTATGGAGACTGTTCTGGGCCCTCCCCCTTCTCTCTATCTCTGTCTCTCTATCTCTGTCTCTGTCTCTCTCTCTCTCTCTCTCTCTGTCAAAAACAATAAAAAATAAATCTTTAAAAAAACCAATAATAGGGGAAGCCGGGGTGGCTCAGTGGGTTAAGTGCTCACTTTGCAGCGCTGGGGACCAGGGATCGAATCCCGGCCCCGGCCCGTGCGGACCCATGAGCTGAACTGGGAGCTCCCCCAGTTCAGTTATCTCTCTGTCTCTGTCTCTGTATCTCTCTCTCTCTCTCTCTCTGCCAAAAATAAATAAATAAATAAATATATTTTTAAAAAACCAATAATAAAGCTAATATGAAAAAGGAACAGAACAAATACACTCTTGGAAATTAACATTTCAATTATAGAAAACAAAAAATTTTAAATAGGATTGGAAGATAAACTGAAGCCCTCTCCCAGAAATAAGAATAAAATGAACAGGAAGATAAAAACAAAAGATTCAGGGGCTCAAGATTGCTATCAGCAAACTAACAGGAACTTGGAAAAGAGAGGAGTAAAAACAGAGTAGAAGAAATTCTCAAATAAATGACACAAGAGACTTTCCCAGAGCTGAAGGACAAGCCCCCAGGAACAAAGAGCGTTTGGAATGGGACTCCACATCCTTTGGCACTCTGGAAATGTCTTAAAACCAAAGAGGACCCTAAAAAGTCACCCCAAATGAGGAAGGGTACTTGGCAGCAAGTTCTCATTGAAATGAAAAAAGCCAAGATTAAAACATGGAGTCCTGAACATACAGAGGTGTATACTAAAGAAAATAGTAGGATGATACCTGTGCTGGAATAATCAATCCAAATTAGAAAAAAGAGGACAGAGGGCTGGGAGGGGGAAGTTTGGAGAGAGATGACACTAACCTTCAGAATTCAAAACAATGTAAGCAGACAACAGGAGCAGAAAATTCAAAGAAAAAGAAAGACCATTACAAACAATAGAAAAAACAAACAGCTGTATAACATGGGGAATGCAAACATCTGCATTGTTACAAACAACTGGCGCTAACTGAACATAGTGAAGTCAGGAGCTAGAAGAGGAAGGATATGATATGAAGAGCTAAATCATACCATAACAAAGTCAAAAATGTATAAAATTAATAAAATACCAGCTTATTCAAAGCTATGGAGAACTTGAAGAAACAAAACGATGTTACGTCTTTGAGGAGGGGAACTGAAAGGTTGGACAGGGGACTGTTGCTTCTCGTAAGTTGACATGTCATTGTGTACATTACTTTAAAGTATTAAACATACGTATGAGGGCTGTCTGGAAAAAAAATCCAGCCACTGTCAATATAACAAGAATGGTTACATAGCTGGATACTTTCTGGACAGCCTTCGTATGTATTTTTTTTTTTTTAAGAACATTCAAACCCTGGCTCTGTGTGTCTTAGGCAAGTCATTTAACCTCTGTGGGTCTCAGTCACCTCATCCATAAAACAGGATAGTCTCTAGAGACTTCAGCCACAGCACATAACCCCATAAATGAAAGCTGTTTTAATTAAAGCCAATGATGGCAAAACACAACATGACAAATACGTATTCTTATTTTAATTGCAAGACAAGGGGGAAATGAAGCTGAATACACAGTTTTACAGGCAGTTTTCGTGCTTTCTTTTACCACTGGGTATTTGTATCCTGGGTTGTCAAAAAGCTGTTAATTGATCCAATCATGTACTTTCCTTTGTAACACTTCCCTTATTACTGACCATGCAACTATCCCAAGTTTCCCAAACTTCCAGTTACAACTCTACCCTCATAAAGGACTGTCTCATTGTATCAACTAGTTTACCTTAGTGTTAGTTTTAACACAGTAAGACCTTGGGAGTACATTCCTTGGGGTACATTCAGGAAGAAGTTAACTGCAAATAATGAGAAATCACCTGTTCCATTTCCACACTAACCTGGGCTCTTCCTGGTATCTCCAATATCAAGACAATCCCTACCATCTATCTCATCAGTGGAAAATTAGTCCTCTATTAAGGCAATGTCTCCAATTCGCTAACAGTGGAGGTGGAATGTTCATTGACTTTTTGTAGCCTTGGTGGCAGGGAGTAAAGGGATTTGAGGGGGACTCAAAGCAAAAAACTAAGGCCACATTTCAAAAGGATTAAAACACAGAAATAGCAAGAAAAAAAAAGTATTGGGGGAAGAACCCCAAATCCCCATACATCAAGATTGGGAGACAGAACTGGATCTGATCCTCTCCAAGGTCTAAAGCAGCCTACCCCTACAATGGCACCTTTTGTCCCTACTTCCCTTTGTGAAACCTAAGCAAATTAAAGAGACTGCTGTTTGTGTTCCTGACTCTCGGGGCTCCAATTCACATTAGTAACTCGGGATGCCAACCAAGTCGGAAATCAGACTGACAGCAACTACGACACCGCAGGATCCTTCGGATGCGCTTTTCAGTTTTCCCATTTCCCAGAGAAGTCCGAGACCCAGCCTGTCCCCTCCAGCAGCTGCGAGCCGTCCTTCTGCAGGCCGGCCATCGGGACGTATGGGAGCACCTCTCAGGGCTGCTCCCCAAACTGAAAGGCAGCTGCCGGAACGCGGGGCCGGGCTTGTCACTGTGACCGTCTTACCCCGAGCACCGCATGGTAATATTGGGGGGGGGGGGTGCAAGTGCATAATAATATTAATGAAATCAACAGTGTCCTATGGGAATAAACACGAGCCTGAGCTCAGCCCTGTGACCCGACACCCCAGTATCAGGCGTGCCAGGGGGCACAGCGCCGTGCGCTCACGGGAGGAGGCGCGGGGGGCCACGGGGGCTGCAGAAACGGGACCGACAGGACTGCAGAGGGCGCCGGTGCCCGGGGACGCTGAAACCGAGGGGGCGTCTGGAGGAGCTGGCAGAGCTGGGGGGTGGGGGGCGGCGGCGGAAGGAGGGATGCCGGCAGGGCTCAGGCGGGCAGCGGGGCCCCGGGGGACTAGGGGGGCCACCGGGCGGGGAGCAGCGGGCCGTTGGCGGAACCGGCAGGGCGTCCCGGGAGGGGGCGGCGGGCCCGGAGGCCGGAGGAGGGCGCAGGGAGGAGGGTGAAGGGGAGATCTCGCTCTCGCTCTCGCTCTCGCCCCGCGGGAAGGGGGAGGTGGAGACGCGACCGGCTGCGGGAGCTGCAATTACCGTGTGGGCTGCGGAATTCTCGTGGTGTTTGTCGGGGAGATGCGATAATGGCGTCCGTCCTCGCGAGAGAAGCCGCCGCTCTGCGCAGGCGCCGCGAGTCGGTCCCCGCGGCCCTCCGCCCTGCACTATCTGCGCAGGCTCCCTGGGGGGCGGGGCGCGCGGGGGCCGAAGGCGGAGCCAGAGGCAGGGCCTGCCGCAGAAGACTTCTCACGCGCGCTTTCGCCCGCGCCGACGACCGTGGAGCATGCGCACGCCTTCTGCTCCAGGGCTCAAATTTGAGCCCCGAGGACCTCTTACTTCCCCATAATGCGCTGGGGCTTCTCGCTAGCCCCAGAGAAATCGCATCGGTGAGCCATTGGAGGAATTTGCATTTTCTTTGAGACGGAATGAATAGGAATTAGCTTCCCACCAGCGACTACATATCCCGGAGGGCCCTGCGCGAGCCACGAGTAGTGCATTCTGGGAGTCGTAGTCCCGGTGTCTGCACATGCCTGCTGGTACTTGTAGTCATACTCCGGTCTCCCGGGCCTCGCAGTGGGCTGCTGGGGCTTGTAGTTCAGATACCCGCTTCGCTGCGCCGGGAGCTTGCTGCGGCTTCCGCTCTGACGGGGTTCCCCGCAAGGATATATGGTGCTTAAAGGTCCCCAGTGTCACGTACACAGTCTTGAGTGCACGCGCGTGAGAAAAAATATATTTATTATATGCGATATATGTTTTGTGTAATTAATGTTATGTATGTGCCTGTGTAAATACGAAGATATATGAATGCAAATGTAATATATTTATAAAACATAAATATACGTTTGTGGATACTAGGAAAAAATTCCCATAATATAGGCAGGAATGTTATTCCTGCCTATTGACATCACCATTCCTTTTCATGTGTGCTGGGATTACTATTACTTTTCATTGTTCTTCTTTATACTTTATTTTCTGGGTTGTTTACATAGAGCAGGAATTCCTTTGATCGCTCAAACACAAGAGGATGGAGCTATTTTCATTTAGAAAAGAAAATACCATGAGTTTCCTGTTCATTTATCTTTTTCCAACAGTAAAATCTTGATTCAGGGGAGCAACCAGCTATACAACCTTGGGCAACCTTGTTGAGTTAGAATCTCTTCCAGAAGTAACACTTGGGTTCTGCTGAGGCTGATCACTGGATTCCTTTACCAGAAAAGTGCCTTAAAGATAATCCAAAGAACCACAGGTCAACGCTGGAAAAAAATATTGATATGGAAGTGAGGTATGTCCTATGTAGAGATGAAGAGAAATCATAAGGGATGCCAGTATAACTCAAGCTTTCAGTCGCAAGGTCCAGGGTTCAATTTCTGGCCCCAGCCAGTGCAAACCCCGTATGCTGAACTGTGGTGCAACTGGTAATTGCCGAGATGGCTCAGCGGCGAAGGTTCTTGCCTCCCATGCAGTGAGCCCTTGGTTCGGTTCCTTCCCTGCGCGGCCCCACACCCACCTGTGTAAAGTAAAACCATGCCACAACTAATGATGTACAACTATGGAGACTGCTCTGGGCCCTCCTCCCCCTTTCTCGCCTTCCCTTAAGCAATAAACTTAAAAAAATCCTGAGAGAGGCATAGGGGCAAAAATGTTCTAGAGCCATGCTTTCTATCCCCACCTGTGCAACTGTGTAAGAATTCTTAACATTCTGCATCTGACTAGAAAGCAGATAAATATAGGATATTTTTTATATTATTTTAAAATATCACAAAGTCCTCGCCTGTAGCTCAGTTCTGGGTGTGAGTTTGCCTGCTCCTTCCTGCCCAGGTCTTGCACACGGCTTGGCTCCAAGCCACTGCTGACTAAGTCATGATCGGAAGTTAAACCAATCACAATAATAATTGTGCTTATACTGGAGTCATTGACTATTCTTTTTTGTTTTCAATGTTTCCTATTTATTTATTTTGCATTTTGTTGCCCAGGAAGTTCAAATAGAAGAAGGTGTTGTTCAATATTTACATCTAGCTAATTAACCATGGTTTCAAAAAAAAATTAAATAGCTTGAAATTGACAAAGACAGCTGTCTGCCAAGAAAGGGTGACTGACTGCCTGACCACAAAGGAGCCTTCTCCTTGCCAATCAATTCATACAAGACTACAATAGAAGTTCCTGGAGTTAATTAGGCTGAAGTCACATTGGTGGGGGCTTTATAGGAAAAGAGGGAGGTGTACTTTGGCCTGAATGACACCAGAAATGGGGAGCCACTTAGATATAAGTGCATTGGGCACTTGCAAAGAATTCAAAGGCAATGCTTACTTTATGGAATCCTTCAGAATGGTCCTGTTCTTGAAGATGTCACAAGGATAGAGAAAATAATTATTCATGAAGCCCTTAATTGCCCAGGGAAAGCTTAGAAAATGGAACACAACTGTCCATAAAGGAAGGGCCATGAGAACAGGCCTGACCTGGGCTTTGGATCTAAGCTCTCCAGTGGCTACACACTAAGGCTTCAAACTCACAGATCACAAGGATCTGGGGAAGGACTCAATGTGGTGGATAGAGTTTGTAAAGGGTTTAGGAGAGGGTCTGACTCAGGAAATGATCATATTACCTGTGATGATTTACTGCGCCTTGAGCCAGGCATCTTACTTTAACCCCATTTCTTTGTGAAGACTGTGAAGTTCAGAGAGATTAAGCAACACACCCAAGGTCACATAGCCATTGCAGTGCTAGCACTTTGAGGAGGAAAGTTGTGCGATGTGGTGGAAAGAGTAGTTAGGATGTGGGCTGTGCAGGTCTGCAGGTTCTTGTTGGCCAACAGATGAGCTTTGTCTTGATCCTAAAATTAAGGGGAAGCCTTTACAAGATGTGGGGCAAAAGTGGATATGATCAGATTAGTGTTTTCAAGTCACTCTGGCTGGAACGTTGGAAAATAAATTGGGGGTGGGGAAGAAGGGTCTTGAGTGGATGTGCAGAAAGTACTTGAAGAAGCTGTGGCAGGCATCCAGGCAAGAGATGATGGAGTCTTGAACTAGAATGAGCCTAGGGGAGACCAAGATGCAAAGAAGTGGACAGAATCAAGAGGTGAAATCAATAGGACATGACCATGAATCCCATATTGAGGGCAGGGTACGGGAAAGGGGACAGCTGGGATGCCTCATGGGCCCTCAAACATGTAAAAGTGAATGGATGGAAATGCTGTTTCCTAAGATGAGGAACTCTAGCACCACTGGCCACCATGGTTATGGAGAATGCCAGGAATGCCTCTTTGTTATTGGCCCAGCCAAGGGGGCCTCTTCTGTAATTCTTCCCCCATCCTATGACACTCTACTTCACACAAAGGCAGTATGTAGATTCCCAGCACCTGCTGGGAAGAGACCAGGGTTGGGGTGAACTGGAGTCCTATAGAAATAGTCCACAGGATAATTCAGGGGAAATGGGAGGAAGCAGCACCCAGCACCCACTGTAGCCCCAGGCATGGAGGTAGAACCTGGCATGGATTCCACCCAGACCTGGGACAGGCAGGCCACAGTCACACATTCTGGGCCATCAGAGATTTAAGGACCAGGAAGTTATGTCAACAACACAGCAGAATCTTCTTCTAGCAACAATAATTTGGCATCTGTCCTTGGACAAAAGTGCCTTTGTGGGGCCTTTGGGGTTCAGGTAGGAGACTGTGGAACCCTGGTGGAGTCCAAATCCCATCAATGGTGTTGGGAAACTGAATAGTCACAGGCAAACTTATGAAACTTGACCGCTATCTTACACCATACATAAAATTAACTCGAAATGGATTAAAGACATGAAACCCTAAAAGTCCTTGAAGAAAACACAGAGAAAATGCTCCTTCATGTTGGGGTCTTAGCAGTGATTTTTCTGGATATGACACCAAAGTCACAGGCAGCAAAAGCAAAGTGGACTACATCAAACTTAAAATTTTCTGTTCAGTAAAATGAAAAGGCAACCTACAAAATTGGAGGAAATATTTGCAAACCATATATCTGATCATCAGTTAATGTCCAAAATATAAAGAACTTAACTCAATAGCAAAGGAGAAAAAGGGAGAGGGGGAGGGGAGGAGGAAACAAAGCTGATTTTAAAATTGGCAGAGGACCTGAATAGACATTTTTCAAAAAAAAACATAAATACATGAAAAAGTGCTCAATATCACTAAGCATCAGGGAAATGCAAATCACAACCACTATGAGATACCACTTCATACCTGTTACAATGGCTGTCATCAAAAAGACAAGAAATAATAAGCACTGGAGAAGATGTAGAGAAAAGGGAACCCTTAAGCACTGTTGGTGGGACTGCCACTATAGAAAAGAGAGTGAAGTTTCCTCAAACAATTAAAAATAGAACTACCATATGATCTAGCAATCCCACTTCTGGGTATATATCCAAAGGAAAGAAATCAGTATTTCAAAGAGTTATCTGCTCCCCCATGTTTATTGCAGCATTATTCACAATTGCCAGGACACAAAACAAACCTAAGTCCATTGATAAACGAATGGACAAAGAAGACATCATGTATGTGTACTTGTATATTGGAGTATTACTAAGCCACAAATAAGAAGGAGATCCTGCCATTAGCAACAACATGGATTGACCCAGATAACATAATGCTAAATGAAATTAGCCAAACACAGAAAGACAGATACTGTATGATCTCACATACAAGTGGACTCTAAAAGAGCCAGATTTATAGAAACAAAGTAGAACAGTAGTTGCCAGGGGGGGCGGGGAGGGGGCGGGAATGGGAGATGGTGGTCAAAACATAGCAACTTTCTCTGCAGAACTAACGTCCCACATGGTGACTAGCGTTAATAATACTGTATAGCATGCTTGAGATTTACTAAGCTCCTAAGTATTCTCACCACACACAAAAAATTGGTAACTATGTAAGATGATGGAGATGTTAAATACTCTGATTGTGGTAATCCTTTCAGAATGTACACATATATTAAATCATTTTATTTGTCAGTTATACCTCTATAATGCTAGATAAATATATATTTTTTTAATTTTAAGAGTGACGGGGACCCTACCACTTCTGCATGGATATGGTGTCTGGTGAACCTGGGAAAGCTCCCTATAAAATGGGGTGGTAAGACCTCATGAAAGTTACCTGTGTGTAGCGTGCCTTTGCATACAGATACACATGGGCTGCACTCCCAGCTCATGTTATTATACCTTTTGTGGCTCTGGACCAATGACATAACATCCCTGACCTCAGTGTTCTCGTCTATAAAATGGGACAATAAAGATATACCTCACAGTGTTGTTCTAAGTTTCAAAATTGACCGTGGAAAGTGCTTACAGCAGCATTTGGCACAAAGGGAACACTGACCCTGATAGTTTTGTAAAAATGTGTATCTATACAAACAACTGAGACAGTAACAGTGAAAGATTAATAGCTACCACCACTGATTGCTCCCTAGCCTCCAATTTCTGTGCCTTTGCCTAAACCATGTATTAACCCACTGGTCTATCTACACTTTGCCAACCCTGCTTAATGGCTTACTTTTCTCTATTTTGCTTTGATGGTGGTTAAATACATGTAACATAACATTTACTATCTTACCCGTTCTAAAGTATACAATTCAGTGGGCATTAAGTACATTCACAATCTTGTGCAACCATCAGCACTAACTCATTTCAGAATTTTTTCATCACTCCCAAAGGAAACCCTGGACCATTTATCAGTCACTCCCCCTTCCTTCCTTGCCCCCTCGTGCCAGACCTTGGCAACCACTGCTCTACTTTCTATCTTTGCATTGATGGCACTCTGGACATTTCATATAAATGGCATCATGTACAACGTGGCCTCAGGTCTGGCTTCTTTCTTTTTTTTTTTTTTTAATATTATTA
>PVKE010007079.1:0-51927 GCA_004027555.1 Craseonycteris thonglongyai | reverse complement strand
CATCTTACTGGATCTCTAGTCCCTGCTTTCTGCCTTGGGGCTGCTCTAGCCAGTCCAACGTGTTGAGATTCTGTGCTCTCAGGCTCCACCTGGTCTAATACTGGGAGCCCAGCATGTCCACTTAATCACATGCATTCCCTGAGCACCTGCAGGGTGCCAGGCACAGTGCGATAATATTTTGGGAAAACCCGCGAAGCACTGAAGCTGCAAACCATGAAGCGCGAAGTGGCGAGGGAACACTGTACCGGTAAAAAGGTTCTAACTCTTCAGAAGTTAACAGTAGTATCTCCAGTGTCACATTCTTAGGTTTAAGTGGCTCTATCCCTTACCAATTATGTAACCCAAACTTGTCCCACCAGTGGCATGTGGGCCACATGTGGCCCAGGACGGCTTTGAATGCGGCCCAACACAAATTCGTAAGCTTTTTAAAAATATTATGAACATATTTTTGCGATTTATTTTTTTAGCTCACCAGTTAACGTTATTAGCATTAGTATATTTTATGTGTGGCCCAAGATAATTCTTCCATTGTGGCCCAGGAAAGCCAAAATATTGGACACCCCTGAATTTCCCACAGGGAAATTACTTAACCTTAGTTTCCTGACTAAAACCAAAGAAAATACTATTATCTACCTTAAAAGTTTTATGGGGAAAGCCGGGATGGCTCAGCGGGTTAAGCGCTCACTTTGAAGGATTGAATCCTGGCTCTGGCCCGGGTGGACCCACATGCCGAACTGGGGTGTGCTTCCTGAATGCGGTGAGGCCCCCAGTCCAGTTTAAAAAAAAAAAAAAAAGTTTTATGAAGATTAAAGGAGTTGATGATATATGAGAGGCACATGAAATAGTAGTTGGCACTTTGTAAATGCTACATAATAGATACGATTATTTCTAAATAACTGAAATCATTGTCTATTATAATTTCATTAATATTTTCATTCTATATAGCCTATTCAGAAAAAATGAGCATTTTCCTATAATGAAAGCTCATTTTTGGAAATAATCAAGTTATATTATTATGTTAGAGAGATATGGAGAATGTATGATCCATTGAGTCATTGAGAAACTTTTTTGAAATGGGTTAAAAACGGCCCAATGTTCTACTGGATGGTGAAGACAAGCCAGTAAGTGCTATATGGTCAAGAGTGATCTAAAGGATGACAGTGGGAATAAATCAGAGGTCAATTTGGATGTTCTGTATGCAGTGAATTCTAACAATACAGAAAGCATGTCAGACATCATCTGAGAATTTAGTCTATAAGTTCCCATATTAATGATGTATCTACATGCTAGTTTACAAAATTAACTATTAATAATATGATCCTGTAGGTTAGCACCTCCTAGCTTTATTCCACCAAAATCAGTCATCTCTCAATATCCAAGAGGGACCGGATCCAGGACCCCCATGAATACCAAAATCTGTCGATATGCAAGTCCATTATATAAAATGATGCATTCAGGGGAAGCCAGGATGGCTCAGTGGGTTAAGTATTCACTTTGCTGACCCGGGGACCGAGGATCGAATACCAGCCTCGGCCCATATGGACCCCTATGCTGAACTAGGGTGTGCTTCCCATGCAGGAAGGCCCCCAGTTCGGTTCTTGCCCCCTGATTTGGCCCTGGGCTCGAGGGGGTGTCCCTTCCATGTGGGAGGCCCCCAGCTCAATTCCCGCCCTGCATGGCCCCCACCCACCTGTGTGGAACTAAGCCATGTTGAAAACTGATGACGTGCAACTATGGAGACTGCTCTGGGCCTTCCCCCTTCTCTCTGTCTCTGTATCTCTCTCTCTCTGTCAAAAACAATAAAAATAAATCTTAAAAAAATAAATAAATAAACTGATGTGTTTGTAAATAACCTAAACAACCATCCTATATACTTTAAATCATCTCTAAATTATAATTAATGAGTATGTAAAATCAGGGAAAATAATACCCAATACAATACAAATGTTATATAGTTGTTATACTGTATTGTTCTGAGAATAACTGCAAGAAAAATAAGTCTGTACATGTTCAGTATAGCTGCAATCATCATAGGCCTAATGATATAGTACTACATATGAGCAACAACATAACATTTTTTCTGAATATTTTTTGATCTGTAGTTGGTTGAATCTGCAAGTGCAGAACCCATGGCAGAGAGCTGTCTGTATGTTATAGTGTTGAGAATGATTAAAGTATGTTTCTCAAAAGACAAAAAAAAAAAGGCAAGAAACACTGAGCTAAGAAAATTAATTAATTTATTTCTTTAATGCAAGATCTTCATGATCTTTTCAATATACTAATCTCCAAAGAGGAAGTCTATGTAGAATGCCCCAAACTGAATTTGCATACTTTGGGGGGGGGGGGGGTACGACACCAAATAAATTTCACTATCTTGTAGAATGATAGATAGTCAAGTTTGGCACAGTTTAAAATAAGCAAATTTGGATACAAATTTAATACAATATGAAAGACTAACAAGAATTCTAAACTAAAAGTCAGGAAACTTGGGTTCAGATCCTGACTTTGACACTAACTAGGTTCTGTAGCTTCCAGCAGGTCCTGTTCCATTTAAGGACTGTTTCCTCATCTGACTTTATTTTCTTTTTAAAGAATTAATCAGCATTTCCTGAATGAAGACCATTAATAGGTTTGTATTAACGATTCTGCAAAAACAGGGAATAAACGTGGCTTTTAATTAATGGGGTAGAGGGGTGGCAAGCATTTAAAAATAATTACCGGCATATCATATTAAAATAAGAATTACTGTATTTTGGAGATTACAAAATTCACATGAACTTTAAAAATTTTAAAGAACTCGTTAGTTTGGAGAATGCCCCTTAAAGCTTCTCAAAAATTTCTAAATATTTTTAAGAACAGAAGAAAGTGAAAGGACTCTCTCAGTGGTTTGGTCTGATGACACGGTGTGAAGATTAAATTAACCTCTGATGTCTTTCCCAGTACAGAAACAGGATTTTCTGATTTCAAAGCAAAAATGCATAAATGTGGCCTATGATACTGAAATTTGACAGACATATTTTTAGAAAAAAGGTCTTTCATATCATGTATTTCAATATCCTAACCTGTATTTACTTGCTACTATTTCATTTATTCTTTCCTCTTTTTTTTTTAGCATCTTCAATTCTACAATACCTGTCTTTTCTCTTTTGCATTCTAAGTTTATTAACTGAATGATTTTTTTAACAACCAATTTTTAGTTGCATTGATTTTTCTCTGTTCGTTTTCATTGATTTTAATTTGCTCTTTGTTTTCTAGCTTAAGAAGGGAAGTTAGGTTGGCAAATATTTTTAAAAAGGGTCAGACTGTAAATATTTTAGGATTTTCACACTGAATGGGCTCTGTGACAACTACCGTACTCAATTACACTATTGTAACATGAAAGCAGCCGTTGATATTAATTAAATGAGCATGGCTGTGTTCCAATAAAACTTTATATAAAAACAGGCAGTGAGGTGCACTTTTTCAAACCAACAGATGAGTGCTTTAAGACTTCCTTTCTAACATAAGTTATTAAGGTTTTAAGTTTCCTTCTAAGCACTGATTGAGCTATATCCTACAAATTTTTGTCATTGTAATTTGCATTTGATTCAAATAATTTTTAAAATTTCTTTTGAGAATTCCTTTTTTGACCTATAGATATTGAAATGTTTGATATTTAATTTCCAAAAGATTGGGGATTTTCTGAGATGTTTTATGGTTCAAGAATATACTTTGTATTATATCTATTCTCTTAGATTCACAAATGTCCTATAAATGTCAAAATAGGTCAGCTGATGTCATTCAGGTCTCCTATATCCTTTCTTTGTTTTTTTGTTACAACTGAGAGAAGAGTGTTGAAGTCTTCAACTATAATTATGAACCTACCGGTATTCATTTCTCCTTTTATTAACATCAGCTTTGGCCTCATGTATGCAGAAGCTCTGTTAAGAGCATACATGGGTAGAATTAATATGTCTTCTTAAGAGGACTGACCCTTTTATCATTATGTAATGTCTTCCTTTATCCCTGGCAATATCCTACCTTCCCTTTAGATTACTATCTGCATGGTATAGTCTTCTCCATCCTTTTCCTTTATGTATGTTATCTGGTTTATACCAGGGGTTGGCAAACTATGGCCTATGGATCAAATCCATATAGCCTGTTTTTCACAACTGTTAAACTTCTTACCAGACTAACCGAAAAAGGGAGTATGTGAGTCAATGAGAGAGAGAGAGAGAGAGAGAGAGAGAGAGAGAGAAGCTATAAATGATAAATATCCCTACTAATGAAATTCCTACTGATCCAGACATGAAAAGGATAAGTAAATATTACTAAAAACTCCACGTCCATAAATCTGATAACACAGAAGAAATGGGCCACATCTGTAAAAACACAAACTTCCAAAACTCAACGAAAGGACAGATAGTCCAAAATGTCCTATATCTATTTAAAAATACCAATTCATGGTTAAAAAACAAAGAAAACTCCAAGCCCAGATGGTTTCACTGGCAAATTCTACCAAATATTTAAGAGACAAACAATACTAATTCTATACATACTCTTCCATAAAATAGAACACTTCTCAACTAATTTTATGAGGCTAGCATTACTCTGATAACAAACCTAGAGAATCATTACAAGAAAACAAAAATTCTCTATCAGTCATGAATGCAGATGTGAAAATCCTCAACAAAATATTAGCAAATCTAATCCAGCAATATGTAAAAATGATAATATATCATTAACCATGTGTAGAATGCATGCATGTCTCAACACTGGAAAATCAGTAAATATATTATAATTCACCTCATTAACAGACTAAATAAGAACCACATATAATTACCTCGACAGATTTAGAAGAAGCATGACAAAACTTAACATTTATTTATTATAAAAACTCCCAGAAAACTAGGAATAGAAGAGAGCTTCTTATTGTAAAGCGCATTTACAAGTAATCTACAGCTATCATCATATTTGTCTCCCAAAGATGTCCATTTCTTAATTTCTGTAACCTATGAATATGTTACCTGACAAGATAAAAGGGAATTAAAGTTGCAGATAGAACAAAGTTGTTAATTAGCTGACCTTAAAATAGGAAAATTATCCTGGATTATCTGGGTGGGCCCAATGTAACCAAAAGAGTCCTTAAAAGTGGAATAGGGAGGCAGAAGATATGACTATGAAAGGAAGACACAGAGAAATGCAAGACTGTTGACTTTGAAGATGGAGAAAGGGAAGTCTTTAGTCAAGGAATGTTGGAAAGCCATTAGAAGCTTAGAATGGGCAAGGAGACAGATTCTGCCCTGGAATCTCCAGAAAGGAACACAGTCCTGCTGATTGATTTTAGCCCAATCAGACTTACGGTGGCCTTTGATCCTACAGAATTTTAAGATAATCAATTTGAGTTGTCTAAACCACTAAGTTTGTGGTAATTTGTGAGAAGCAGCAATAGAAAGCTAATGTACTTCCTAAGATGGGAAACAGGGCAAAGACGTCTTTTCTAACCATTCCTATTCAATATCCTATCAGAAGTCCTAAACTCCACAATAAAGCAAGAAAAAGAAAAGGCATTGAAGTGAAGAAACAGAATTGTCCACATTTTCAGACAACATGACTATCTATCTATTTTTTATTTTTTGAACTGAACTGGGGGGCCTCACCGCATTCGGGAAGCACACCCCAGTTCAGCATGTGGGTCCGTCTGGGCCGGAGCCGGGATTCGATCCTTGGTCCTCAGGGCTTCAAAGTGAGCGCTTAACCCACTGAGCCATCCCGGCTTTCCCAACATGACTATCTATCTAGAAAATTCCAAAAAATTTACAACAAAGCTCCTAGAACTAATATACAAATTAAGAATAGTTACAGGAGTGGGGAAGCCGGGATGGCTCAGTGGGTTAAGCGCTCACTTTGCAGCGCCGGGGACCGAGGATGAAATCCTGGCCCGGCCCGTGCAGAACCATATGCTGAACTGGGGAGTTCCCCCAGTTCAGTTCTCTTTCTCCCTGTCAAAAAATTAATAAAATAAATAAATAAAACTTAAAAAAAAAAAAAAAAAAAAATAGTTACAGGAGAAAAGATTAATACAGAAGTCTGTTTTATTTCTATACACCAGCAATGAACAATTGAATATTTAAATCTAAACATATATACCATTTAAAATAGTTTTCCAACTCTCAAGACACCGAAGTATTTAGGTAAAGGGTGTCCCAAAATTCATGCAAGATTTGAATTTTGCGTCAATTGTGCGGTAAAGTGTTATCAACAACAACAAAAAAATGACAGTGTGACAGCTGACAGTTCAGGGTTACTGTATTTTCCGGCATATGAGACGACCGGGCGTAGAAGACGACCCCCTAATTTTACAGTTAAAACATAGGTTTAGGCCTATATTTGCTGTATAAGACTACAGCCTCGGAAGTGGGGGGTAGTCTTATACAGCGAATATAGGCCTAAACCTATGTTTTAACTGTAAAATTAGGGGGTCGTCTTATACGCCCAGTCGTTTTATACGCCGGAAAATACGGTATTAAAAATGGAACGCTACACAAAAGAACAATGCGTTTTCATTGTTGAGCAATGAAAATTTACAATATGTCATTATAAACCTGTGTTTTCTATCAAAATTACTTCTTGCGTGAATTTTGGGACACTATAAATCTAACAAAATGTGGCAGTATTTTTATGCTGAAAAATGGTGAGTACTATGCTGTTTATAGAATGGAACAATCAGTATTAAGATGTACTTCTCATTTTGATCTATAACGTAACAAAATCCTAATCCAAATCTTAGCTAACTTTCTCATGGACATCAACAAACTGATTCTGAAATTTATATAAAAATACAAAGGAATCAGAATGGCTAAAATGATTTTGTGTAAGTGTAAAGTTGGAAGACTCACATTATCAAATTCAAAATTTACTACCAGTAAATAATGTGCTGTTGGTGAAAGAACACATGCAGATCAATGAAATAAGCTAGACAGTCCAGAAACAGAACCACATAAATAAGGTTAATTAATTTTTGAAAAAAGTGCAATGGCAATAGAAAAAGGATAGTCTTTTAAACAAATGGTACTGGACAAATGAATGTCTGTATACAAAAAAAACAAAACAACAAAAAAACCACCTTGACATACCTCACACCTTACACAAAATTTAACTAGAAGGGATCATACACTTGAATGTAAAGCAATTTAACACTTGATATAGAGCAACTGAACTCTTCATACATTGCGGGTGGGAATGCAAAATGGTATAGCCATTTTGGAAAACAGTATGGCCATTTATTATAAAGTTAAATACACACAATTCCATACAACCAGCCCACTCCTATATATTTACTCAAGTGAACTGAAAATTCATATAAAAACCTGTATGTAAGTGTTTATAGTAACTTTATTCATATTCCTCCAAAACTGGAAAACAATTAAGATGAACTTTAAGGTGAGTGGATAAACCACAGTACATCCATACAATGAAATACCAGTGATAAAACCAAGTATTGATTTATGCAACACTATTACTGCATCTTGAATACATTTTGCCAAAAGACAGATCCAAAAGGCTACTTATTGTATGGCTCCATTTATGTAAGATTCTGCAAAAGGCAAAAATGTAAGGATAGAAAGCAATTTAATGGTTTCCAGGGGCTATGGGAGGGGGTAAGAGGCTGATTACCAACGGGTATCACAAGAGATGCTTTTTTGGGTGGTGTTAACTATTCTGTATCCAACTGTGATGGTAGATATAAGACACTATACATCAAAAAGTAAAGTTAACAATATGTAATCCCAAAATTGAATGAACATGGTGACAAATCTAACTGTATTGCAAATATATGATATAACCTCACTGAAGAGGGTAGAGGAAAAGGGAACTTAAGGAACTTCGAAAACAGTGCTTTCACTGGCACTTAAAGACTATCAAAAAGAACTGTACATAAACACTGTTGTTATAATTGGTAAATTTGCTTCTCACAGTGTACAAGTTGGCAATTCTGAAACTATTTTACATGTATAACTAGAGTTAAATAAATATGTAAATACACTGTACTTTATGGGAAGCCAAGTTTCTGTCAGATGTTACAAATAGGTAAAGGAGGGAAGGATAAAATGAACTCTGGTTACAGATTAGAGCCAGATATTAGTATGAACCCATTTATTTTAGTAATATAGACACAGAAATGCAGATATGTACAAACATGGGTTAGTATACATATACATATATATATATATATATATATATATATTTCCTAGCCCTGTCCTTTGCAGCCTTCATGCTGCATTTCAGAGAACCTAGATGTGTGAAACCCCAGTAGTAAATAGCACATCTAGTGCCCAGTTCTTGATTTCTAAATACCACTTTTCAATAAAAAGAACTAGGGTTCAGCTCTACCAATTTCTTAAAAGGCATAGCCTTTGGCAAGATATGTAATTTCTCTCTGAACCATATCTTCTCTGTAAAGTAAAGGTAAGCTTCTCCTTCATTGTAAGTAGAACTAATAAATAATATATTTAAAGAAACTAGGTACAGTATTCAGCACATACTGGGCCCCTGATAAATAGTATCTTAGCAGAAAGGTCAAAGTCAGATTATATAGATTCTGGAGGTATCAGCATATAGGTTATGGCTAAAATACAGGGGTATAGATCAAAGTACAAGGGAAAATTTGAAAGGTGTTCAGAAAATCAGGTGATAAAGTCAAAAAAGAGTGTAGAAGATGCAGGGGTGTCCAATCTTTTGACTTTCCTGACCACACTGGAAGAATTGTCTTGAGCCACACATAAAATACACTAAAACTACTAATAGCTGATGAGGTAAAAAAAAAATAAAAAATCTCTTAAAGTTTTAAGAAAGTTTACAAATTTGTGTTGGGCTGCATTCAAAGCCATCCTGGGCCACATGCAGCCCATGGGCCGCGCACAGGTTGGACAAGCTTGCAAGCTCATACTAAAGAGCAGACAAGAAGCTACAGTGCTGCCACCTCACACACTGTATCACGCTGCCTCTGAGTCTTTTCAGTATAAGGAGAAACGTTTCTGTTCCACAAAGCCAAACTACAGAGACATAATTTCAAGTCCTTCTGTTGTTTTTATAATTGAGAGAATTTCTTTTCTGATTGCTCTGCTGTATCTGCTTAGAACTGATTTCTTTGTAAGTGCTGTTGTCTTAAATTTTACAACTGAGCCTTTACTTGAGACTTCTTAATCAGACTTGCTTCTAATTTTACAAGGGTTAAACATTTCCTTACATTTTAAAACTAAAAAGATTTAAAGGTGTAGTTTACTGTATATTTTAAAATACATTTAAATGAATGCAGGCTTCATGCTTCTGTTTATTATTATAACTTAAATATTTAATAAAACTCACAGCTTGATGGAAAACAAAAAAGTCACTTAGCTTGTTTCCAACTCTTTCTAACATCCCAGAAAAAGCTCTACCATTTCTCATAGCTTAGGATGTAATTTACTAATATTCTTTAATAGCTAATATTTTAGGAATGGGAGATTGATTGAACTAAAACATGAAATTGCATAAAAACAAACGTTTCAAAAGAGTGCTACAGTTACAAAGTGCTTTCAGAGAAATTATTTCATTTGACACATAGAACAACTCTCTGTTATACAAAGGAGAAAACTAAGGTTTAAAAGGTTATTTGTTCTTCCAAAGTCACAGCAAAAGGGGTAGAATAGAACTTGAATCCAGATCTAAATTCAATCTCTATGTTTCTTTCACTTTATTCATAGTGTTTAAAGAATCTTAGAATGAACAGTAGAGAAGTATTTTCAACAATTTCAAACTTCTTGTATCTTTTTATACCTTAATTTTCTTCATATTAAAACCCTAAGCTAAATAGTTAAATCCTAAGCTAAATAAATAAAATAGTAAGGTAAATATAAGTAAAAATATTTTATTGTTTCTTGATAAGACCACTTATAGCTATGAATTTACTTTGAGAATTACTTTTGCCCATATTTCATAATTTTTGATATATAACATTTTTATTATTGAAGACTAACTCTATTGTAAGATTTTGTTAATAACAAGGTATTTTTAGAATTAATCTGTTTCTTTTAGACATTAAAATTATTGACTAAAGGTAATATTCATTAATACATGGACTGGCCATCACGTATTAACTGCATTAACATAAGTAAAACGTAACATTTAATTTTAATATATATATATGAAATTTTCGATCTTCTTGAAATATATTACTTGTGAAAAGAAACTATTTTAAAATAACCTAGCTAGTTGATTAGATCCTAGTGAAAATATAGCAAATTGTGCACCAAAACTCTCATAGGGAAATTGCATGAAAGAAAACTACTCTATGATCAAAGACCAATCTATAATCCAATTAGCTATCTCATAAATGCAGCTTATTAAATAAGGAAGTTTCAGCAAGACCCATCAATTCTACCAGAAAAAAACTCAACACAAAAAGATCCTGTCAGCAGATGTAAAAGACAAACATCTGGCAGATACTGAAGACATACCTGAATGACAATAATCTAAGTAAATGCAATATATGTACCTGTTCTTCATTAAGCGAACCTCTCTCTTTCGTGCCGCTTCTTCAGCAGGTTGTGTAGGAAGTGCTGGGGAGGATGCCATAACAACTCCAGGGGCAATGGTGCTAGTGGGTGCTGTGCGAATCTGGTATGTTTGTACATCTCCAGAGGCAGCTGAAAAGAAAAATGGTGAGCATGATGTAAGACACTGTGACTCGGTAAAACTACGTGTCAATCATCAATCTAAACAGATATTTTGGATTCAAAGGGGAATAAAGGAACAGATGATTTTGACTAAATGTTGAAAGAACCATTATTGTTTGGGTCTTACTGAGAAGTAACTCTCAATTTAATATATTTATTAGTATAGACACTTGGGCATAAAAGGACTTAACCTATGTCTGCTGGGTTTTTTATTTATCTTTCATTGGAATGCAGTTCTATTCTGTTAACATGCTTACCAACCTTAAGTCTAAATGGTAAGTAGGGCACAGCTTGGATGATCTTCCTAGATAGAATATAGTCCTCAATGTCTTCCTTTGATATTGGTAAATTCATATTAAAAAATTTCAAGTAGACTCTTGCCACGACATAAAAACGACCATGATATTTCATAAAATAGCAAAATGGAAGAGAAAATAAAGCATTATGGTCAACTATAATAAATTTCTAACTGAAACAAAATGTAAGTATGAAAAACTGTACCACATGATGCCAATTATATTGTAAACATGTTTTAATGTAAATGATAATGGCTAAATAACCTAAGGTTTAATTCTTCTAATTAAATGATCCATCACTTGTGAAAACAAATTCACTATATGCCCTCCTAAGAATAAGGAACCTAACATTATCTGAAAGAATTTGAAGGTTTTTATAAAATTTCCATATTTGTCAACATCAATTAAAATGTGTAGTTTGAGTGGAAAAGATTTATATACTAAACATGTTACCATCTTCAAACTGACGTTCAGAATTCAAATTCACTGACATCCTGCTTTACAATTTTTGAGTACCTGCATGTAAAGTGAAAAGGTGTTTTACTCCCATTAGTAAGCAAAATATTATCTTCAAGTATTATTTGTTTAGTAACAGAATATGTTCTGTAAATACATTAGGGCCCTTTAAATAAATTATGACTCTCACTAGTTGATGTTTTAGGATTATTCAAAAATTATCATCCATGATGAAGGGGCATAACTGTCACTACCTAAAAGAGGGAAACATTATTGAAAATATTTTAAGAAATAAATATTTATTATTTCCTCAAGATGCAAATTTTCAATCTGCCATAAATCATCTTAAAATATTCAAATGGATTCAAAGAAAAATGGTTAATTCCTATCCATAGAGATTCCTGAAACAAACAGGAAAACAACAAAAAACATTAAATTAAAAAATACAGAAAAGAGTTACTTTTATAATTCATCAAGGACTTAACTACTATTTTTCTCCACAGACCAGCAGAGTTACATACTTGTGTAAGATTTTTCATAATATAATGCTTTCATTTGAAATAAAAAGTAATGTTAGGAATGATGAAACTTCCTTTTGAATAAAAAGTTGAGTATCAGAATTCTGAACCTCCAAAGATTCTTATCAGTGATTTAGTACAACTCTCTTTTGACACATGAGAAAAAACAAGGCCCAGAGAGAGGCTGGGTCTTACTCAAGGCCACATAGCAAATCTAGACCGTTAGATCTCAAATCTAGCTTTCCTAACGCTTTATTTCATTGTCTCTCCCTCTAACCTGCCCTGTTTCTTCTATCACCAAATGCTAGAAATGTTAAAGATATATTTTTAAAACTTTAGAAAATAGTTGTTTTTATGCCATGACATTTTGGTCCAATTGGAATAATGGAAGAGTTCATGGAAAATATTATCTATTATATAATGAATAAACTATAACTACATTTTAATAGTATCATACTTACTTTTTCTGAGTTTATAAAATTGTAACATTTCAAAGACTTTATAGCACACCTATGAATTCTGAATTCTCTTACCTTGAACAACAACTTGGTTGCTGGGCACTAAGATCTGCTGTCCATCAGTGGTCTGTGCATACTGTAGAATGGTAGTACCCGGCTGAGTGGCGGCTGCATTGGTCATGGTTAATGTTTGCAGGCCCTGAACCCCATCGGTACCATTGTTAGCCAGTTGTATTGCTCCTCCCTGGGTAATGGCAACTAAAACCCAATGAATTCTATTGTTAAAAGTTTAGTTAATACATATAAGACTTTTATAACACACTAAATTCAAAGTAGAATAATTTGCAAGACAGAAGCTAGGAGAAATAACTGCAAACACCATTGGCAAGAAGGACTTGGGCTTTGTACACTCAAATAACTTTGTATTCAGGAAACTCACATCCAATTTCTGTAACACAAATGCAGTCTATGAACCACTTTACAATTTATAATAATGTTTGTTAACAAATTTTAAAATAGTAGATAAATGAGAAAATATTGAGGTAGGAAATGTGGTTTTTCTTCTCTAGTTTCATGTACTTAGCACAGAATTGGGCATGTAATAGGCACCTAATAAATGGTTGTTTTCATGCATAATTAATAAAGCAGTTCAGTAGTGCATGCTTTTTTCTAACTTTCAACTGAGATATCTTATGGAACTTAACTATCAGTCTCTAATGCAGTTTAAAATCAGAGCTCAAGAGCATCATTAAAAATAATAATACTTTACTGTTATTTCTAAGTTACATATCTAAGCATTCTCATATAGGATCTTTTGTGGATTCACCAACTAACCACACTTGTCATTCATCTATTATACAGTAATCAACTTTGGCAAATACTAATAAATATTTCACTTTATAAAAATACTGAATTCACCTTTATGGTGGAGTATACATGAAAAAAATTAAAAAGAAATAAATCATCATTGTATTTGAAAGAAACAACTCCTTAGATACCAGTGGTGAGTGAGATAGGTAGTTGGATCATTCTCTAGACACTCTCCCTGTTAGAATTAAAGTTTTCCAGAAGCAGAAGGACTAAAAACTACAATATTACATATAAAACTGCATAATGGATTTTTAACTGAATGTGTTAACACATCTGATTTAAGCATGTTACTTTTTGTCTGTTAGAAGGGAATCTGGGATCACCTGTCAGCCAGTTTAGTAACTAATATCCTGAATCATCTGTATGTGGAAAATTGATTATCTATTGTTTATTAAAGAAAGTAACAGTTAATGGATATGATTTGGTTTAGCAAATGATACCTGTGGAAATTAAGATACTGGCATGTACAATTCATCCACTTCAGCTAATCCAATAAGACACAGACAAGGATAACAAAAGGATCATGTAAGAACTATTCTGAGATTAATATTGTTGGATAACTTGAAACAATTAGAAAGTTAAGAGAATCAAACCACAATTTCTCATAAGTTAATAAGCAAATTCAACTGTATGTAATACACACAGATTTCTTCTTGGATACATATCAATGAACTCACAGCAGGAAGAAAGAAGTAGAAAACTAGATATGAGAATTGGGTTTTAGTACAAATTCTGTCACTAAACTGTTAACTTGAATCTGATATCTCTTATGTAAAAATAAAAATATCTGATTCTAGCTAATAAGTATAATTATTATGAAAATCAAATGAGATCTTGTATATATGAAAGTACTCTGAAGTCTGATCTAATCAAACATGGTTTCTCTGGGTATTTATACACTCAATTATGCCTAAAGAATGAGACAGCTTTCAATAAAATTAACTTTATTAAAACAAGAAGAAAAAGATAAAAGTGTTTCTAGGTGTATATAACAATTCTATCAAAATCTAGAAGGAAAGAATACAATTAAACATAAACTTAGCTTAGATTCTGAGTACCCAAAGATTTTGAATAGCCAAAATAAAAAGGAAAGCATCATGGGTTATAGTTTTATTTGGTGAAACAAAAAATTCAAGCTCAAAATGTTAAAACCCATATATTTATACTTAAAAACAGAATCTCTCAAACAAGACTTTATTATCATAGACAGTGAACCAAGCACAGATAAAACTAAGAACAGTATTAATAAAACAAACAAACAAACAAACATAAAAACAAAAAGAAGTTTATGGAAAGAACACAAACTGCTACAGCCACTGGGGGGCAACTGGGCAGGATATATGCTTTGATTCAACAATTCTGCTCTTTTGATGCCTCCCAAAGAGACATTAGTACATATATAAGAATGTTCATGTAGCACTGTTTGAAACAGTAGAAATGTCCTAAATGCTCATTAATGTGTGTGTGGGGGGGATGTTTAAATAAATGTTATAATTTTACAGTGAAACACAAAGTAGCTGTTAAACACACAATACATATAACTATATGCATATTATTTGTCTATGGTACACAAAAAATGTAGGTCTCACTTGCATAAAACTACATTAATAACGTGTGTATGTATAAACAGAGTGACAACAATGGGAGGCTATATACCAAATTCTTACTACTGGGGAGGGAATGAAAAAGATTTTTACTTTTTATTAATACTCTAAACCTCTACCATTTGAATTTTCACAACCATATGTTTGTTTTACAAGTTAAAAAATATATGGGATGCTTGGATAGCTCAGCGTTTGAGCGCCTGCCTCGAAACCATGAAGTCGAGAGTTCGACTCCTGGCTCTGGCCCGTGCAAACCCATATGCTGAACTATAGTGCAAATGATAACCAACCAGGATGGCATGGCAGTGAAGGTTCTCACCTCCCATGCGGAGGCCTCAGGTTCGGTTCCAACTCCGCGTGGCCCCACACCCACGTATGTGGAATGAAACCATGTCACAACTAATGATGTACAACTATGGAGATTGCTCTGGGCCCTCCCCACTTCTCTCTCACCTGCTCTCAAACAATAAAATAAATCGTAAAAAAAAAATATACACACACACACGCACGTATAAAAGAAATATATAAATGCTGTATATCTAAGAAGTCATTATATGTGTACGTACAGGGAGAATAAGGGATAAAGATAATGAATAAGCTTTAAAAATCTCTAAGTATTAACCTTCCAAAACTAGCAATTTTCAGTTGCTGATGGAAGGCAGTGTGCCAAATTAAACATCTACTTTTCTGAACTTCACTTTCCTATCTGTGATTTGCATATGCCTCTCTCCTAAAGAGCATGCTTTCTAGTTCAAGTGAGAATCACTGTACTAGGTAAATCACTGTTACTAACAGGAGTATGCTGTATCCCTTAGGTGTGCTGAACTAGAGGAAAAATAAAGGTCATGTATCAATGTCTTGGAACACACATCTTGAATAACTCAAATTATTTGGTTATAAGGCTAAAATATACACATGTACAAGTATATGGGCAATACTTGTTTATATCTGCCAACAAAGAACTTAAGGAAAAAGATGACAGAATTCTATTAAGCTTACAGAGTGGACAAGAAGCTTAGTTAAAAATACCTTCCCTTCTATTTGTTACCAAATTTTAGCTTCGAAAGAGCTAAACAGTCTGCTGCTTAGGAATTTGTTTTTAATACAGTTGGAATGCAAATCAGTTATGCAAACCAAGGCTGAACTGTAATTGGAAGCCTATTAATGTGCACATCAAACTTTTATACATACTTCTGACAGAGGCCACCCAGGACATTAAAAAACTGATGCAGCAAAGGAGTTTCAATGCGTACATTTAATTTCTAATAAAGGAAGGAAGGGGGAAAACACATAATGGGCAGTACTGGATTTAATGAATAAAAAGAAATCAATATGTGAGGCATTTGAGGAGGCAAAAAGGTACTGGAAAAAGAAAAGAGAAAGTAGCATTCAGAAATGACTTTGGTCACACAAAAGCAGAACCCAAAGTACTTTATAAACAGATTTAGGTGAAAGATAAGAAGAAATATCTAAGTGTCAGATAGAGATATCACAGAAATAAAAACTTTGATAATTTCACAAAAGACATCTTTGCTTTCTGTGAGCCAAAAGGGCCTTATTTCCAGGAGTCCTTATGTTTTCATTATCATGATTCACTACACAACCTTTTAGATGAAAAGGATCAATAACTGAATGTGCTAATATACTATACTGAAGCCTTTCTACCCCAACCACGAAACACTAAATACAATTTTAAAATGTTAGGAAGATTAGGCATTAAAAATGGTGAATATTGAGACAATTTTGGCCTTAAACATAATCAAAGAATGATTTTTTTTTTCTGAAAAAACTTGTGTTCTCTATTCACATTATATACTATATGAGGACTAAAATCCTTAAGTCATGGTTCATAAAACTAAACTCCATTCATCTGCATAAAACAAAGGGCCACCTAAAGGACTTATATACTTGAGCAACCTAACACCCTGAAAAAAAGAAAATACTCCTGTTACAGAATTTGCATACTGAACAGTAAAGGAAATATAATAATGGCAGCTGAGACTGAGAAAAAGAGTTGGCACTTATATGATTCCTTTAAGAATGCAGGCATTAGTTTTTCATTTCACTTTCCAAAACAGAAATATCTATTACTCACTATACTGTCCACTGCTAGTTTGGTAAATCGGAGTTGGCACCGTTACAGTGGTGATGGCAGGTGCTGAGGTCTCCTCTTCAGATTTCTCTTCTTCAATCCTTGGCACTCCTGGTGCATCAGAAGATAAGTCATTCAAAATTTTCCTAGAGAAATAGAGAATTATATTAATTAAAATAGAAGTAGCATTTATTGGCTAAATACAAATAAAATATCACAAAACAGTAAAAAGCTATTAGAAAAGAAGTTTAAAATATAAGAATTTAAGAGTAAACTAAAAATGGATGAGGGATCTGTCAAATGAAACCATATGAGGACTAGAATAAACACAGATGAATTTTTCTTCAACCTGAATGTAAAGAAAAACTGTGATTCAAAATCCGGGTGCAAGTAAAGAAGAGATTGACAAAACTACCTAGAGAAAAAGTAATCTGTTTGCCTGGCACAGAACCCTAAAATTTATAAAGTCAAAAGATGATCAACAATACTAGGAGAAAATATTTACATGTATTACATATAAAAAGCTAATATCCCCGATCTATAAAGAACTCTTAGAACTTCAGGGAGAAAAAAAGAGCAAAAACCTGATTTTTTTTTTTTAATTGTTAAATTTATTGGGGTGACATTGATTGGTGACAATTAGATAGTTCCCAGATGTATAAATCCACATCACATCACCTATGCATCACATTATGTGCTCACCACCCAGAATCAGCTCCCCTTTCATCACCATATATCTGGTGTCCACTCGTGCTTCCCCCACCCCCAAAACACCTGATATTTAACTTTTCAACTGTCAGACCGGTGATGATAAAAAAAAGGTATAACAATATACTCTCTTAGCAAAGCTGTGAGAAAACACTCTCATTGCTGTTGGGAGTATAAAATTGGTACAACTCTAATGGAAGGAATTTGGCAACATCTAATAAAACTACATGTGTTTACACATTAATCTTACTTCTAAGAATTTACTATTAAGATGTATTTCCAACAGTACTCCCAACTTTGTATTCAGCTATAGAAGTTTTCTGTTTTCAAAGAAACTTTTGTTTCTTCCACCAAAAATACATATGCATAAGGTTATTCATGGCAGCAGTTTGTAACAGCAAAATTCTGAAAACAATCCATATGCCCACACATAGAATGGATGAATAAACTATGGTTATCTAAATAATGGATACAGCCTAGTTCCTTTTGTATAAGAAAGTGTAATAAGATAATAAACATGTATCTGCTCATCTGTTCAAAAAAAGAAATCAGGATAAACCAGTTTGGTGAGATTAGATTTCTACTAGAGGTAAGTAGGAAAGTAAAAAAGGATAGAAGAAATGAGTGGGGGACATTTCCGAGTATATATTTTTTGTAGTACAATTGTGACTTTTGGAATCATATTAATGTTTCACATATTCAAAACAAAACATCAACAAGGATGGGGAAAATTCTAATAGTTAAAATATCCATACACTAAAGCAATCTATAGATTCAATGCAATCCCTATCAAAATACCAATGGCATTTTTCACAGAATAAGAACTAATAATCTTAAAATTTATATGAAACCTCAAAAGACCCCAAATAGCCACAGCAATATTGACAAAGAACAACAAAATTGGAGGTATCATGCTACCTGATATCAAACTATATTACAAACCTATAGTAATCAAAATAGCATAGTACTAGCATAAAAACAAATACAGATTAATGGAAGAGAACAAAGAGCCCATAAATAAACCCATGCCTATACAGTCAATATGTGACTAAAAGGACATACAGAGGGGTGAAGACAGTTTATTGAATAAGTGGTGCTGGGCAAACTGGACAGAAACATGCAAAATAACAACAACAGTAATAATAAAACCGAACCACTTTCTTACACCATTTACAAGAA
This sequence comes from Craseonycteris thonglongyai, assembly GCA_004027555.1. Classification (NCBI taxonomy): domain Eukaryota; kingdom Metazoa; phylum Chordata; class Mammalia; order Chiroptera; family Craseonycteridae; genus Craseonycteris; species Craseonycteris thonglongyai. The sequence goes on along the minus strand of PVKE010007079.1, from coordinate 33,049 downwards.
AAATCCCAAAATGGATTAAACCCAAAATGTAAGACCCTAAACCATAAAATTCCTAGAAGAAAACACAGGCAGTAAACTCTCAGACATTGCTTTTAGTGATTATTTTCTTGTGATCCATCTCCTTCAGGAAAGGAAACAAGAAAAAAATGAACAAGGGCCTATATATCAAACTAAAAAGTTTTTGCATAGCAAAGACCATTAACAAAATGAAAAGACAGCCTACTGAATGAGAAGGTATTTATCAATGATACATCCGATAAGGCAGTAATATTCAAAATTTATAAGTAACTTATACAACTCAACACCAAATGAAAAGATGCTTAATGTTACTAATACAAGAGAAATGCAAAGTAAAACCACAATAACATTTCACCTCACACGTGTCAGGATGGCCATCATCAATAAATCAACAAACAACTGGTGTTGGTGAAGATGCAGAGAAAAGGGAACCCTTGTGTACTGTTGGTGGGACTGCAAATTGGTGAAGCCACTACGGGAAAAAGCAGTTTGGAGGCTCCCCCCAAAATTTAAAACAGAACTACCTTTATGACCCAGCAACTCCACTTCTGGGTATTTATCTGAAGAAATCCAAGACACTAATTTGAAAAGATATATACACCTTAATGTTCACTGCAGCACTATAATTATGATGAAAGCAACACAAGTGCCCACAAATAGATGATTGGATAAAGAAGATGTGCATATCTACAATGGGATATTACCTGGCCATAAAACAGAATGAAATCTCATGATTTATGACAACATGGATGGACTTAGAGGGTATAATGCTAAGTGAAATAAGTCAGACTGAGAAAGACAAACACCATATGATCTCACTGGTATATGAAATCTAAAGAACTAAACAAAACAGAAACAGACTCATAGAAGCAAAAAACTGATAGTTGCCAGAGTGGAGGTGGGTTAAGGGGATGGATGAAAAAGATGAAGGGATTTAAAAATACAAATTGGTAGTTACAAAATAGTCATGGTAAAGTACAGCATAGGGAATACAGTCAGTCAATAATATAATAACTGTGTATGGTATCAGGTGGGTATACTAAACTTACTGGGTAGATCACTTTGTAATTATGCAAATGTCTAACCACTATGCTATACACCTAAAACTAATATAAGCCAATATTTATTGTCAACTGTAATTTGAAAAATAAATGGGCTTGGTCCATCTTGGAGGCAAGGCATGGACCAGGCAACTTCTACAGCTAAATAAAAACTACAGGAAGGTACTCCTAAAATTAGGGGGTATCCACAAAGCATTACCCTAAAACAGCTATTAAATTAATAGTTATCTGCTAAGTACCATGATATAAGAATGGTATGCAAATGTGTTGCTAAGTAGATGACATGTAACTAGAAAATGCTATAACCTTTATCAAATTTATTCCAAACTTAACAGAAACACAGCAGTCAGCATAGTCTACAGAAACAGAACCAGAAAAAATATACATATATCAGTGTTTATCCAGGACTGTGCAGAGTAAGCAGCACTCTTATTCTATATGAGTACTTCATACTTGCTTCAACTTATTTTGAGAGAAGTAACTCAATCAAGATGAAGATTAGTAAGCTATATGGTCCTGAACTGAGCAGCTAATTAGTCTTCATATATCTCTGAGTCTAAATTCTTTCTTAAAGATTTATTTTTATTGTTTTTTGACAGACAGACAGAAAGGGGAGGGCCCAGAGCAGTCTCCATAGTTGACAGCATTAGTTTTCCATAGTTTCACTCCACAGGTGGGCATGAGGCTGCACAGAGCAGGAACTGGGCCAGGAGCCTCCCACATAAGCCCCAGCAAGAACTGAACTGGGGGCACACCCCAGTTGAGCACATGTGTCCACATGGGCTGGGGCCAGGATTCAATCTTCCGGCTCCAGGGCTGCAAAGCAAGCGCTTAACCCACTGAGCCATCCCAGCTTCCCCTAAATTCTTTCAACTATTAAATTCCATACCTGTAGGAAGGCCTCCTTGAAAGAATTTCTCTTCGTTTTTGGGAATCAGTTACACTATCCACTGACTCCTGTGAGTCTTCACTTTCTGCAATAGTTGAAATCTGAAAGTAAAAAGAACTTTATCTTGATAAGCAAATTTAGTTCCCTTAAATTTTATGCTTTTTAAAAAGTGAAATGCAAAAGTATATAAACCTTATACAGTACTCAGTGAAGCGGTACCCATGGGGATTGCTAGATGCCGATACATGTAAGGAGACTCTCAGTTAACCAGCACCTATGCCAGATAAATGTAGTATTTTTTTCTTCAGTTTTCTTGCCAGTGCTTGAGTTCCAGCTAATGGAGAGTCTACTGTATATGCTTCAGTATAGTGTGCTTGAGTGTGATACTGTTATGCTACAGAATTTTGTAATAAAAGATTTGGTATAGATTACAAGCTCATAAAAAAGGGGTGTTACTTCTGTATACCCATTTTATCAAACTCAGTGGATCTATTGCTCTTAGTAGGAAAAAAAGTCCCCCGTCCTGTTTCAGAAGATTTTGTCAATTCAGACAGAAGGAATTAACATTACTATATAGTAATTACTTAAGAGCTATGAAGCCAATTCCTATGGATTATCTACCAAAAACCGAAAAACAAAGCCAAAACATACCCTGGGACCCACATTTCTGACACTAATAAAAATGTCAAAAAACTATTTTATAAATAACAATTATTAATAGTTTAATATATAGTAAGTAGACTATTAAAAATAGCCATATAAAATTATATACCAATTTTATGTATCATAAACTACCATCACATTCCAATGACACAGGCACTTCCGTTGGGCCTCACCTTCTGTCACCTCTCTTATAAACCCCTTGCTGAGCTCCTTTGATAGGCTTCTGACCTTGACCACTTAAGATTAAATAATAGGTCAAGAATTTTTAAGAAAGCCAAATAAATCACCACTGTAGATGTAATGTTTTAGATCTGCATTTCTCAACTTTCTTTTTTAAATTTTTTTTTTTATTGTTTTGACAGAGAGAGAGGGAGAAAGAGAGAGAGAGAGACAGAGACAGAGAGAGAACTGAACTGGGGGAACTCCCCAATTCAGCATATGGGTCCGCACGGGCTGGGGCCGGGATTCGATCCTGGGTCCCCTGCGCTGCAAAGTGAGCGCTTAACCCACTGAGCTATCCCGGCTTCCCCTCAACTTTCTTTTAGTTTGTTAAAAACCTCTACTTTCTGTTTATATGGGGAAAAAACTTTCTATTTTGATGTTTTTAGAAATTTCAAATGAACTATCAGCAAAAATCAAAGCAATGGTAATATTAGATATTTCCTCAAATTATAAGCAGTCCTCTGGAAACTAACGAACTTTTCCTAGATAAAGTAGACTCATGGTTTAGGGAGTATTTCTACATACTGGATCAAGAAGTTTAATAAAAGTCTAGAGCAATGATTTCCAAACTCTTCTGATCTGCAGATCTCCCTTATAAATAAGAAACATTTACATAAGCATATATATTTCCTATTTGTAAATTTTAAAAAGAGGTAGCTTACTAAATACGACAATCATTTTTCATTTTCTTCTACCGTAATTATAAAAACTTTTGATGAGATTTATCTAGTACATTTTCATTTTGCTGGCTCTCAGTCACTGTATGCTATTATAATCAAAGGTGTTGTAGTTTCATATTTTAACAGTTAAGTTCAACACCTATTGACACTCTAGAAGACTTCTTAGTGGTTTTAGAAAAATTCTACTTTTGGGGTTTTAAATGTATACAGACTTCAGTTTTTAGGTGACATTTATATTTGCAGTTAAAAAAAAAGTCTGAAAACACGTCCAAACTTCTATTTCCAAAATGTTTTCTTGATAGCACATGTTTCTTTCAAAATGCAGTTACTGGGGATGCTGAGATGGCTCAGCGGGTTGAGTGCTCATCCTGCAGCCCCTGGGTCTAAGGATCGAATCCTGGCCCCAGCCTGTGCAGACCCATATGCTGAACTGGAGTGTGCCCCCAGTTTGATTCTCACTAGGGTGAGTCTCCTATGTGGGAGGCCCCTGGTTCAGCTCCCACCCTGGGTTGGTGGCCTCCTGGCTAGTTCCCGCCCTGTGCAGCCCAAGCCCAAACTGTGGAATGATACTATGTAGAAAACTGATGACATGCAACTATGGAGACTGCTCTGGGCCTTCCTCCCCCTTCTCTCTGTCTCTTTCTTTGTCAAAAACAATAAAAACAAATCTTAAAAACAAAACAAAACAAAAAGCAGTTATTCTCACATACATTAAAATGTCACTTTTCCCCAGAAAGGATATCTGAACGAATTCCCCCCCATCCCCCCAAAAGTATGTTAGGTAATATATCCCTAGCAGAAATTTTGGAACACCTGTCTTATGTAAAAAACAAACAAGTAAACTCATTCTTATGTCAGATAATTCTTATGTTTTGCTACATGATAACCACTGAATGAATCTCTATGTTGTACAAGAGATTTTTATTGTTGCTCCTATCACATTAAAAGTATTGTAAAGATTCTATCAAAAATTTCATCTCCAATCATTCTCTTTGCTCATTCTATTTGAGCCATATATTCTTGCTATTCCTTGATATGTGAAATATACTGTCACTTCCAAGCCTTAGGATTTGCTTTTATTATCTGTAGGAGTTAGCCTCCTTCACTGCCTTCCACTCATCATGTTCCCTCATGGCCCAGTAGAAAATAGGAGGTCCTCCTCTCCAAACCATTCTCTATCCCTTTCCTCTCCTTTATTCATCTTCCCATCTCTTATCCTCACATGACACATTTAATTTTTCATTGTCTCTTTGTTCAAATGTGATCTTCATGAGAATAGAGAAGTATTATTTGTTTACTGCTATCTTTCAAAGAACCTAGAACAGTGACTGGCAAATAGCATGTAATCAATAAAAATTCACTGAAGGAATGAACGGGATAATTTAAGGTAACAATCCATAAACTTTTGTCTGACATGTTTAAACTGCACTGTATAAAAAATGCATTCAAAACCAACAAATTAAAGGTGAGGATGCCACTGTTAACATCTATACATATGTGTCACTCCCATTATTTTGGCACAATTCTCATGTAAGCTATGAGATATGATTCATATATACATTAATACATAAGGATAAAGCTAGGGTGCCAAAGGCAAGCCATAATACAGCTTAGTTTCTAATAGTCTTAAGATGAAAAATATTTATACGGAAGTCTTAGTATCTTATTCTCATACCTTAGAATTGTACCATAAAAATATTTTGGAAATGCTGTTCTAGAATACTAATACCAGTATTCTCTCATCTGGAAGTTTGAGGGACCATTTCTCTACTTGCTGACCACCTTTTCTGATGTAAACTACTTCCTAGTCATTAATGCTAATCACTGTTAACTAGCTGAAGTGACCATCAAAGTTTAATAGATTCTCCATGGTTTAGACCCTTTAAAGATAAAAGTTCTATATCTGTCTCTCTATTTGTAGAATTCTCATTTCAATTTTAAGTATAGCTCACCTTAATGGAAAAATGTGTTCTTAAAAAGATGAATACATTTCTATAGTTAATGGCCATATATAACCCCCAGGTCCAAATTATTATTATTGTTGCGAAGTACAGTTTAAAATGAAGACTACGACAAACAAGCATCATATATTATAACAAAAAATTGTACTCTTAAAGTTTGTAGCTATAATTTTGGTGTGTTCTTTATAGAAAGACCTCCTACAATAAGTAAAAAACTAAAAAGTAAAGATTAATGTGAGATCTGGAATCTAATCTAGTGACTTGCAGGTTCTTTCCACTATTATCAAGAGGAAGATATACGTAAGGAATTAGTAATGACATTGTGTGGAGACTAGTAAGTAAGGTATCATTCAATTAAATACAATCTGATAGGATAGGAGACTGTAACTTAGTCAGTGTGATTCCACAGAAATATCAAATTATTTGGTCTTTACCTGGACAACACTGTCTCCTACTTGGTAACAAATTCCATTCTCAGTACCTTGCAAAATGGAAATTCATACAACATAATATTTCATATAAAAACACTATTTTTCCCCTACTACGTATTAAAGTAAACCAAAAACACGGACAGAATGAAGGAGAGGTGGGTAACAGTGGCTTAGTACCCAACAGTAAAATATGGCTGACAAGATCTAAAATGTCCTTTCAATGTTAAACAGAATGCTTCCAGGACAAAGGAGGTACTTCTCTCCTCTTCAAATATCAACCAGTCTACCATACTCTATAAAAACACCAACTGCTTACCCATGAGAAGACAACGAGATCGGAGATGAGGAATCAAAGCTACACCACATAATAAATGGCAGAAGAATAATAGGTGATTGTTTAGTCAGGACTTTTTCTTTTTAAATGGGAAAGGAGTGGGAGATAACTAGTTGGGAGGGTAGAACTGGGTCCACCAGGTAAAATTTCAGAAAGGCATATTCTGGTACATCACAGGGGAGTATATTTTAGCAATTACCCCTAATTATACATTGGTCCTCAAGAGAGCTCCTTTCCTCTGAAAGTGTTTGAGTAATGCTGGACTACTATTTGGAGGAGGGGAGAAAAGATACAAGGGAAATTAAGCAATTGTCTAATGGCTTAGACAAGTTAAGAATCAAGTTTGGCCTAGACCTAGAAGATCTCTAAGGTTTTTATTCATGGCTGAATTCCATGTTTATAGAGAACAAAGACAAAGAATAATTTCTCACCTTCCTTTCTAAAAATAATTCTCTCCAAATCTAGGACCTAGGACTCACCTGAGTTCTGGAGAAAAGTCTTTCTAAGTCCTTACAGGAAGACTGTGAAGCAAAAAATATGAAATGGGAGGCTGGGGTTATGGCCTACTTGAATGAATATTCAAGTTTCTTTCCTCTTTTTTTTTTCTTCAGTAAGTTAATTGCAAAGATATATACTGCTCTAGGTTTTACCTACAGTTAAGGAGAGCAATCACCTTCAGAGGTCCACATGCTAATTCTTTTGGATGGAACACAAAGAATAAGATATCATGCATAGTATTAATTCCTGTCTCTTAAGGTGTGCTTTATGAATATATTTTAAAGTTATACGCTCTAACACAGAACGCTAAACCTAGCTGGTTTTATAAAAGCTTTATGTGATCTCTGAATTCAAGTAATATCTTAGGTAAGGTTATTAATTAATTTTTGACAAGGTTTTTTTCCCCTCCAATCGCATGCTTAGAAAATTAGTTATTATTTTTGTATCTCAATTTTCCTTAACTGCAGTATAAGTCTTAGTTTCTCCCAAGCATTTCCACTTTATCTCACATACTTAATAATATTTTCCAATCATGTCTTTTTCTTTTATAGCTTAAGAAAAAGTTTTTTCTTATTCTGTTCTTGTGTATATATGTTCCTGTACATAAGATAGTTATACAGATGCAGGATATTCCTTTACTGGGAAATAAAATAAACTCTGAACTATATATACTCCTATTTTTATAACTAATGGAAGGAGATATGGCTATAAATAACAGTTACGAAAGTCAATGCAGAACTTTTTATGCACATACCTGAACTGTCTGGACTTGTGGAGACTGAATAACTGATGGCTGGGCCGCCTGAATAACTCCATGGACTTGAACTGTCTGCCCATTGGGTAGCTGTACTAAAGTTACAGTGGGAGCAGATGATGTTGCATGAGCTGCTGGCATAGATACCTAGGGTGTTGAACATGGAAAAAAATTACCATCACAGATATCGTCTTGGAATACTCCTGTTCAATAGAAAGTAACATTTTAGCAGCAAAACGATGACCTTTCTGATAGAGAAGTACGGTACTTCATCACTGTGAAAGAAATTAATGATTACATTTAATATTTTTAAAAAAGAAAAAACATAAATGTACCCCAACCCCCACTTTTTAATTCCTTTCCAAAGGACAAAAACCAAAATACTATTTTAATGTAATATCAAAACATGTAACAGACTTCCTATGAACACTAAATACCACTTTATCTGTATGGTGTTTTGTATATTCCCACCTGCTTTCACACCAAATTTCTCATTTTGCTCTTGAAAGAAATCAAGACTGAGTAATAAGGATTATCTCCATTTTAGAGACAGAAATATCAAGTGCTCAAAGAGATTAAGTAATTTACTGAAGATAAAGAGACATGCTAGACTTGAAGAAACATAAAAGTCTTCATAATATCATGTGTTAAATAAGCCATGTTCTAAAACATAACTGCTTTCAAACGTGGGCAAAACTTAGGTAAGTCTAGAACAAACATACATTTTATAATATAGAGCATAGTTTCTATTTTAAACTAATTACAAGTATGCCTTTCTTTAATGAGAAAGGATTACCAGGTATTATAATCTAAAACTTTCTATTCCCTTCCTCCAAATAAAATCACTAAACTGTTAAAAGTTGTTATTAAAAGGATTTATTTTCCTCTTAAAGGAATAAAGGAACAGAGTTAAGAAAATGTAAGAGAAATCAATTTTTTCCCTGAGGAACAAGGAAGGTAATTTTAACGAGTCAATATTCAGGTACAATAGGCTCTTATATCAAACAGGTCTAGCAGATAGTACTTATTGTTCCTATGTTGTACACATTCGAAGGTAGGGATTTTATTTGCTCATCTGATAAACAGTTACTGGGGACCTAAGTGTCAGAAACAACATTAGAACTGAAACTACAAAAACAAGATAGACATAGATCCCTGCTCTTAAGGAAATTATTGGGGTATGTGTGTAAAGAAATGGGGAAAAGAACACAAATAAGCACAATTCAGTAAAATAATGAGATTTGTGAACACAAAAATGAACACACTGAGGAGAACTATGCCACATACGAGGATGGGGAGCTATCAGGAAGAATGAGAATCTGAAACAATAAGTTAGGCATGTTGTTATAACCTGCAGAGAGAGGCATGGGATTCCAGGCAGAGGGTAGCACTGGCAAAAGCAACAAGAAACAACATGGTCTGTATATGGTAGGGAGGAATGACCAGCAGTCAGCATTACTGGATCCCCCAAGTGTGTTAATGTATGATGTAGGAAGTGAGGAGAGATGAAATAACAGAGGTGGGCAGGGGCCAGATGAGTTAGTTATGAAAGATCTTATATGTCACATTCAAGTACATGCATTTTATCCTGAGGATAATGGGAAATGCACTGAAGGGCTTTGAACCCCTGAATATCATAGTGTATCATAGAATATCATAGTTTGCATTTCAGATAGATCTCTTTAGTGGCAGTATGAAAGATACTTATTTCAGAGAAAGAAAAAAGTAGAGGTGAGGAAACGAAATGAGAAAGCCTATATACAAAGCAAAAAATGAAAATAAATAAATAAATAAATAAATAAATAAATAAATAAATAAAAGAGAAAGCCTATATAGTAGTGAAGGTGAGATGACAAAAAAAGGACAGAAATAAGGCACTAGCTGTGGTGGGGATGGGGATGAGAAAAACGATTTAATGAAAATTCAGGAGGCAGACCAGAAAGGTTTTTATGAATGAGTGGTTGAAGGACTTGAGAAAGGAATCAAAGATGACCCATGTTTGGGTGAGAATTGGTAGGCTATGTTATCAACTAAAAAAGAGCACAAGAAGGAAAAACTTTTGGGTGGTTATGGTGATGTTGGAAGATAGTAAAATTTATCTAACAACTGAATTTGAAGAGATGTTTAGAAGGCTGTCAAATATCTGACTGTGAAGCTTGGGGGAGAAGATCCATATTGAAGGTAGAAATTAAAACCATGAGTTTCCATTTTTGGACAGTTAGGAAGTATTTCCTTATTAATTACTTTCTCTTTGGTCATTATAAATCTTGCTTAGTTTTACCTGGTTCTTAAAATGTGGTCTGGGGAATGCCTTCATTAGTGTTACATGGATACCTGTTTATAAAGTCAGAACCTGATGAACCCAAGGATACTTTCCCCTATACTGGACAAAAACCTTAAGTTATTCAGAGTATCTCATCTTGATTCCATATAAAAGCTCTTCTAATATTTGAAGCAATTATGTCCTCTTTTGGGTATTCTCTAGGGCAGTTTGCCGACCACTGCTCTAGGGTAAATGTAACAAATAATGCAATGAATAATCCCTTTTCTATCCTGATCATTCTACACGACTCTTATTGTAAGTTTATAAAATATAGGTACACAAATATAAGAAAAATAATGTATGTTCCTACCACTAAGTGCTAATCACTGTTAATATTTTGCTATAGATTTAGGTGTTTTTTAAAGGTACATATATACTCTCAATTTTTATAACACACTATCATGGAATCTTTTATCTTTCAAATTCATTATAAGTATCTTTGCAGTCCATTAAGTCTTCTTTAATGGTTTTAATGACAGCATAATAGTAGAAATTATATAATTTATTTAATAAATTCCTTATTATTGCATATTTAGGTTTTCAGATTTGCCTAATGCAAGAAGCTACAATCATCCTTTTATTCAAGCTCTTTAATTAAATCCATAAAAATTTACATTCTTGGGAAAATTTGAAATCTTGCTCCCCAGAATATGCAGTTTATGTTGTCAGTTTGGCTCAAATAAATTCCTATTGAAATTTTTTAAATTCTTCTTTATGAAGTTTTTTGTTTGTTTTTTGAGAGACAAGAGAGCAGGGGAAGGGTTCAGAGCAGTCCCCACAATTGTACGTCATCAGTTTTTGATATACTTTCATTCCACAGGTGGGCCCGGGGTCTTTGCAGGGCACGGACTGGGCTGTGGGCCTTCCGCACGGGAAGCTTGCCCCAGTGAGTACCGAGCTGGGGGCCTCCCACTTGGGAAGCACACCCCAGTTCTGAATATGGGACTGCATGGGCTAGGACTAGCACTTGATCCTTGGACCCCAGGGCTACAAGGCGAGCACTCAACCTGCTGAGCCATCCTGGCATTCTCCTATAAAATGTTTTAAAAAAAACTATATTCTCATGGTCAAAACCAACATTATTTAAATTTTTTTTTCATTAAAAAAAAACAACTCTGTAAATTCCAAAAGTAAAATAAGATACCTCATCATTGTTTTATATTAATTTTCTTCCTTACTACTTAGTTAGGCTGAATGTTTTTTCCTGTTTATTAATCAAATCACAATGACCTTGGATTTGACAATTTTATTATTATATATTTTTATAGTATTAAAGCCTGGGGGAGGGTAATAGAGGAGGAATTGGGGGAGGTGTAAAAAAATAAATAAAGTATGTAATAAATAGAGTCTATTAAATATTTACTAGATGCGCAGACCCAACAAGGAAAGAAAACAAAAGAATTGAACAATTACATGTGAAGAGTATAGTGACAGGTACCAGTTTTCTTCCCTCACTTGGCTCCTAGGCCTTTATCATACAAGCAGGATATTACTAAAGCTTTCTCTGGGGAACCTAACTAAAGCCAAGGGGCAAAAGAAAGATGTAAGAAATACTGATTGACATTGAGAATGCCACAGTCACAAGTGAAGCCAAAAACTCATAGGTCCCAAATACATCCAGTTTCCAATACAGCTTTTCAGTTCCCTACTTTAAACCTGAGCAGATAACCACAAATTATTAAACATTTAAGGAAAGCTTCTAATATGAAAGATAGAGACCAGAACAAATGGATGGGGAAAAAAAGGCTACAGAATATTATTTATGTGGGATGAAGAAAACTTAAAATTAAACAAAATCTAATATTCTCAGAGAAAAATATTGCCTTTGTTAAACATAAATAGGATGCTGTTAAAACACACAAAAAACTACTCAGACAAAAGAAACTCTTAAAAACACGATAGCAGAAATAAAAAATTCAAGAGATGGGTTGGAATGTGAAGAAAATTCCCCAGAAAGTAGAGCAAAAAGACAAATTAAAAAGAGAAAATTTCCCAGTAAGTAGCGCAGAAAGACAGATTAAAAAGAAAGTGAAAGATGAGGAAATGACAGAAACAGTCTTATATGTGTAACATCTGAATCAAGAGGATCCTAGAGAAAAAAGGAGGGGCAGGGGGTAGAGGTGGAAGGGAAAGCACCCACCAAGTAATTAAAGAAACTGCCCAGATTCAAAAACACTAGTTTCAGTACACATGGGCCCATAGAACACATAGCAGTAGATAAAAAAATGATCCATACCAAGGCCTTAAGAACCTAATGATGAAATAATGAAGCACTGTGAACAGAAATAAGACTTTTACAAGATACCAGATACACAAAGTAAGAAATGGATTTAGTCTTCAAACAACACTAGAAGTTGACTATGGATCAACACCTTCAAAATTTGAGAAGAAAAATGATTTCCTGACCCAGATTTCCTTTACCCAGTTAGACTTGCTCAAGAAACCACTGGAAAACATGCTTTCCTACATCAAGAACACACACTTCACAAGAGCAAGATAGTAGGGAGGCAAGGAATTTCCAGAATGATATTATGGAGCAGCCTTAGAGGATAACTAGACCAGACTGAATAGTGAGACCCAAGGGAAAGATATGTTGAGGACTGTCACCATTAAGATCCCTGTTGGCAGGAAGCCGGGATGGCTCAGTGGGTTAAGCCCTCACTTTGCAGCCCTGGGAACTGCAGATGGAATCCTGGCCCCGGCCCATGCGGACCCATATGCTGTACTGGGGAGTGCCCTCAGTTCAGTTCTCACCAGGGTGAGACCCCAGCCCAGTTCCTGCCCTGTGCAGCCCCGCCCACCTGTGGAATGAAACTATGTGGAAAAACCAATGATGTGCAACTATGGAGACTGTTCTGGGCCCTCCCCCTTCTCTGTCTCTGTCAAAAAACAATAAAAATAAATCTTTAAAAAAATGTTTTAAAAAAGATCCCTGTTGGCATATATCTTCCTATCAGAGGGCCGAATGCTTGTCTGAGCCCCGAGTCTTATCTGTGCATGCTCTCCTTGACCATATACTGTTGAATTCCTGGCCCTCTCCCCTGTGCTCCTGAACCTGCCTCATCTGAATACATTTACTTTATCCTCGAGTGTCTTCTACTCCTGAGGGCTGGAGGTGGATCCTGGCGCTCGTAGGAAAAAACACACAGTAGGCCACTCCTTCTGACTATATTCCTGCTCCAGGTCCAGTCCCTGGCCCCTTCTTCAGCTCAATGTGGTAAGTCCTCCATTTCCCAAGATCCCATCCTTGCTCAGTGACTTTGCTTGGAGATCCGTTAAACTCTGGGAAGCTTAAACTCGATATCCCAAAGCCTCTGCCAGGATTATTTTCCCCTGGGAGCCTTAATCTGAAAAGAGGCAATATCATACTCTCTTACCTAGGTTTATATTTGCTATTTAGTTTTTATACTAACCACCTTTCTCACTCATATATGCACAAATAGTTGTTGATAAAATATGTGAGGAAAAATATGTCAGAAAAATAAGGATGAGAGACTATAACTTCAGAGACCTTTCAGTCAAAATAAAAGAATTAGAAATTATATTTAAAATATATAGGAAACAAAAACTGTTATCCTTGAAATTTACTTGTGTGTCCATTTATTTGCTTATCCTATTTTTTTTTAGTTTAAGCATATGTAAATTTTGTCTTTCAGAGAATCTGCATTGCCATGCACCAAAATCTCCATGATATGAAAAAAGCAATGAACACATTAGGTTTTCTCGTTGTTTGAGACAATCTACCCATCAATTAAAATGTGAGTATTTCTGAATCATGTCACTACAAATAATATATTAGTGTTTAACAATACATTTTTGTTATGTCACTGAATTAATACTATCATTACTAAAATTAGGATATACTAAGTAAACAGGAATTCTGATGTTCTAGGAATGTCTCTGCTCATTCTATGTATATCTCTGTAATAAAAACTAATTTAAATTCTCTTGTCTGAAACATATTCCTCTTTGAAGAGACACAACGTGGAATCTTTCCACGTATTTTATACCTGGGCTAATGTGGCAATCTGTGGCTGGGCTTGAACTGTCATTTGCTGGCTTTCAGCTTCTGTTACAGCTGCATCTCCACTCTGCTGGTTCTCTGCTCCAGATTCCATGGTCATTTAGTCACCTATAATAATATGGAAGAGTGTTACAAGCACTACAGTGCTTTGTGCTTTTCTGACAAAATTCAAGTTTTAAATAAGTATATGTGGTGGATAGGTTAGCAAATGTACTCAGAAATTGAGTTAAAATATAGTGTAGCTGAATAACTGTAAAACTTGTTCAAATCTGGTGAGTTTAAAATCCTTTCGTTTCTTTTGCTGTTTCTTCCCAAAGAAATACTACTCCATCTTGAGGTAAGCAGGGATTCCTCTCTTCCATGAAAAGGAGTTATAATTTTTTCAAACTGTACCAATCAAGTATGGAGAAGAGGGTAGAGTATAAATGAGCTGATGACAGGGCCCTATGAAATACTGGCTTCATGGTATACAGGGAAGAAACAGAAAAATTATATGCTACTTCCACAGGAACTTACTGATGGTAGAACAAAGTCAGCCCAAGTTTTAAGAGCCCATCCAAGTTGTGGGATATCAAGATAGAAAGGTGGGATAAACAGCCACAGAGCCAAACTAGAGGCCCCATACACTGAACATGTTAGTGTGTTGATTCCTCATCCTATGTTTAGTATGCAACACTACACACATGAACACACACACAAAATATCTTTAAATTTTTTAATTGCAAAATTCTGGGTTAAGTTAAAGGCTGATCTTTTTTACCTATGGCCCCTGCTTTGCTAAGCACTTAGTACATTTGTTGGGTAACCAGGCACTGGATGGCAGAAAAAGTGGAGAGCTAGCAGCAGCAGCTATATGGAGGTTAGAGAAATTTCTGGTAACTAGGGAAGCAATCATGTGTAAAGAATTCACAATGTAAAGCATTACTTCTTACTTGTGTACTACTGTTATTCAGTACCTAGCATATTACCTGTCAAAAATGAATATTAATAGTGAGGGCTACTTATAGTGATTCCATAAATAACACAAGAAACCCCAATGCTTTTCCAGAATTTATTATTTATGTTATAACTGAAATTGGTACTCAAAATGTTCATGAATCCTTATGCGCTTACTACATGCCATCAGAATATATCACATACTAATACACTTTGCCATCATTTACAGGGTTCTACAAAAAGTAAAGTGTTTTATAAGTGACAGTTAAAAATGAAAGTGAAAAATCTCTGAAAGTGAATATAAATAATTTAGAACTATGGAATCCATGAAACAGATGATAAAGGGAAAGGTCAACAGATTTGACTACATAATTACTTAAAACATTCACATGGCAAAAGTCACCAAGACACAGGAAGAAAATATCTGTCACATATAATTAACATAGTAATACTTAAGAATACAGAGAAAGTACTAGTCAATAAGAAACTCTTATTATTGACTAGCTCACAAAGATATATATTCAAGGATATTCACAGAATTTTTTTATAATAGCAAAAAACTACAAACAAGTATCCATCATTAGGTGGACCATTAAATAAATTACAGCAATAAAAAAGAATGGGGGAAGCTGGGATGGTTCAAAGGGTTAATCGCTCTCTTTGCAGCCCCGGGGGACTGAGGATCAAATCACAGCTCCAGCCTGTGCAGACCCATATGCTGAACTGGGTGTGCTTCCCATGTGGGAGGTCCCAAGTTTGGTTCTCACCTCCACCCCCGGTTCGACCCCTGGATCGAGGTAGCGTGCCTCCCATGTGGGAGGCCCCCAAGCCCAGTTCTCACCCTGCACAGCCCCTGCCCACCTGTGTGGAACAAAACCATGTTGAAAACTGATGATGTACAACTATGGAGACTGCTCTCGGCCCTCTCCCTTCCCTCTGTCTCTGTCTGTCAAAAACAATAAAATAAATCTTCAAAAAAACAACAAAAAATAAGAAATAAAAAAGAATGAAGTATAATGTAATGACACATCAAGCTTTCCAAAACAGAGTAAAATGGTAAATCATGGAATATTCTGTATTAATAGGCCCCCATTTATGTTAAAAACAAGTAAATCAAATTGTTACAAAGTGATAGCTCTGAATAGAGGAAAATTCGGTAGAAGTGTATTAAGATGATGGCTTTCACCTTACTTACTACATATTTTAGTACTGATTTTTTTTTCTTCTTGTGAGCAAAGATTCAGGATTACTTGTACAATGTAAAAACTTTAATACCAGAAGTAATGGATAACATTTTGAAACTATGAACAAAAAAACTATTTCTTTTTTTTCTGCTTCTTTTTAAAGATTATTTTATTGCTTGAGGGGGGTGGGGGTGGGGGAGGGGGGCAGGGGGGGGAGAGGGAGAGAGAGAGAGAGAGAGAAAGAGAAAGAGCCCAGAACAGTCTCCATGGTTGTACATCATCAGTTGTGACATGGTTTCTTTCCACACAGGTAGATATTGGGCCATGTGGGGTGGGAATCTAACGGGGGCCACCCACATAGGAGGCAACAACCTCTGCCGCCATCCCAGCAGTTACCAGGTGCACCACAGTTGAGTATATGGGTTTGCATGGGCCGGGCTGGCACTTGATCCCCAGACTTTGTGGTTGCAAGGCAAGGAAGCGCTCAACCTGTTCAGCTATCTTAGAATACTCTCCAAAACTGTATTTCAATCATAAAATTCCAGTTTTTATATGAAATTACTGTTTTTATATAAATTTTACCTAAATTCTTTACATTTCCAAAGAGTAAAAATAATTATTTTTTTTAATTATGAAATAACTTATCACTTGTGATAATTCCATGAGTTGTGGACTTACAATCTGTGTTCTTAGAAAGACATCAAAAGTAACAGAAAGCAACATCAATAACCAAAATAGTTTGTTTCCTAAATGTTGTGCATACTTGTGATCTGGTTAACAGCATGTGAAAGCAAAAACCTAACCTTAATAACAATAAATAAATAAATCCATTTGAAGACAGTACTGAGTCAAACTAAATAAAAGCAGAAACCCATAAACTTTTCTCCATCTTCTCCCCTAAGTATCATGTTAGTGAAAATGAAGATAAGTACAAATTTATCATCACGATACCTCCTTTGTAGACAAAGTATGTATTTTTCGCTCCATAAGACGCAAGTTTCCTGCCTGGACCTGCTCTCCTACCAGCAGTCCCTGCTTTCTGATCTGGCTGCAGGCTTTCCCACGGCATCATTAAGGTCCCCAACGTACACTCTTGTTTGCAGTATTCGCTCCATAAGACGCACACAATTTTCCCTCCACTTTTTTTGGGGGAAAATGTGCGTCTTATGGAGCGAAAAATACGATATATGAAATCATTTTAAAAATACTTTATTCCAAGTCACATTTTTTTTTAAACCTATGCTGTCATCCATATAGTTTCACTCTACATTTGATAAAAGGCAACCTAGGACACAAATTGTATTTCACTTTTGTTTAAAACATTTGGGATATTTAATTTTCTTAACACCTAAGGTATAGGACATTGTTACAACTTTGTGTTTTGGAAAATAAATTTATGAATATACTTGTAATAAAAGAACAAAAACATTAGCTAACTTAATTATAACTACAAGGACACATTCAAAACAGAAATGTGATTTACATCCTTCTTCCTACCCCAGCTAGATAATATTCGTTCCTTTGTAAAACAAAGTGTGATATTTACAATGGACAGGATCCCCATGTACACTCGCAGGGTTTTGTTACCATTTCATTCAGGCAGACTACTAAGTTTTTTATAAGAGGAGTGGACAGCCTTCTTAATTTTTGAAACTCTTAGCTTGAGTAGATAGATATCAATCACTGGGCAACAGTACAAATACTGTCTTTCATCAGAAAATTAAGGCCTTTCTCAAAGTGAGGTTAGAATTATTTAAGGAAGAACAATCTGTATCAGATGAGAAACTCAGACTCTACTAAAACAGACACTATTCTTTCATTTTCACCTGGATGGTACTGAAATACCAGTATACCAAGCACACTAAACTAGCATTTGCTATGGGTATATTAATTTTGGACTTTGAAAACTTCTGTTTTTTGTTTATACCTTCACGTGGGGGAGAAAAGAGAAGCTATGGTAGCACGTGTACAATCTTTATTTTTCTATTAACCCAACAGCAGTCTAGCCAGTAATGCAGTATGCCGCAGACACAGGATCAATTAACAGAGCCAAATGCAGGTTTCCAAAGTTGTATGAAGAAAGGAAATTGCTAATTCATTACACAAATCAATGCATTTTGGGAATGCAAAACAAAAAAACCCCTTGCGTATTATATTAATAAAATAAGACAAAGATCATGTACATTTAAATGCAGAGAATGTTACATAGTAATACAATAGACTCTTCGTTAATCGGGACTCAAGCAACTGGCAAAATCTCATTAATTAGCAAAAAATTTTACTAGTTCCTAGGGTGCCAGTTGCTTTTTTTGCTGGTTAATGGAGTGTCTACTTACATTTATTCGGCATCTACCAATCCCCATAGGTGCCAGTGAACTGAGAATCTACTGTAGTAGGCCTGGAATATTAGAAACAGAATGGATCTTAGAAATCACTGAAAATCTAGTATTAGTTCGACAGTTTTGTGACTCTTGTTCTTCCAATATTGAATTTTAAAATTTGGGAATTTACATGATTTATCTCTAAAAATTAATATAATCCTTTGGAAATTATGAATTTAAAACAAATTACAAAATAGTGTCATGCCTAAGACAAACAAAAAATTTTAAAGTAATTCAGAAAGATACATAGTACCATTTTGCTATAATGGTCATTAAAAAGTTTTCCTTATTAATATGAAAAATAAAGAGCAAAGTGATTCTGTACTATTATTCACCCAATCTCGAGAGAAACAATGAATGCTGCTGCTATAAGTAGTTGGGAAAGGGAATCTAGAACTTGGTAGAAGACTGGATCTGTCACCAACTGGTCGCTGGACAAATGAAATATTTTGTGTTTCCTTTTCCTCAGGTATAAAAAGAAGGGAGAAGAATTAAAAGATCTCTATTTTAAATGTTCTAATCCTAGGAAATGACCCAAGATGTTATGTAAACACACATAATTATGCAGGCCACTTAATAAAATTACATATATAGTAAAGGAAGTATTTCCTTTTACTATATAGTAAAATATATATAGTAAAAGGAAAGAGATTAAGAATAGGTTGTCTAGTCTCTTGAACATGGGCAAATACAAAAATATTACCATATATATATATATATATATATATAAAATATTGATTATGCAACACAGCTTGAGATAATTAGCAGAACTTTTTAAACATGTTACAAGACCAGACTATTATTCAATATGCTCCCATTTACATGGTGGAAAGTATCTCTTTTACTCATTATATTGCTCTAGTCATAACTGTTAGTTATTAAAAAGCTTAATAGTCTTTTTTGTTAATTTTCAAAGAGGATAAAAGTTTTTCCTTTCTATCTTAGAAAGTTTCAAGAAATTTATCTGATTTAAAAATTTTAAGTATAATTCAGATAAACATCCCAACAAAGTGTCAAATAAGCACTTCCATGACATTTAAAAGAGAGTATGTAATAATCAATAGTGATGGCATGTATGCCAAAGAGGTACTGAGGAGGAATACAGTATTGATAAATGTGGGGGTAAAGGAGAACTTTTCTGGTAAGAAAAAATGGTAGGAGAAAAGGCTTAAATTATGGTAGACCTTTAGAGAAATGACCATGTCAATTTCTCAATGTTTGGTGTCAGATTTTGTAAAGAAGCAGAGAGAAAATAAATGATAATACAGAATGGTCACTACAAAGCAGTCAGCAGCTACTAAGGCAAAATGAGAACATGAGAATGATGTTCTTAAATAAGTTATTGAGTTTAGAATTTTAATATTGCAATGGATTTTACTTCTGCCCTATATTATAGTGATTTATCCTGCAGGAATTCATTCACTTTTCTAAAACCAACATCTTCAATTTGAAGTTTACATTATATACATTATATTTGTATTATAGTATCATATCTGAGCACTTATAAGTCAGGTACTGTTCAAGTTACTGGAGATAAAGGACAAAATAAAACTTCAAAAACGTTTGTCTTTGTAAACTCATATTCTAGTGTGTGGGAGCAGGGGAGAGAAAGTAAACAAGTAAAATGTGTAACAAATCAGATGGTGAGAAGTGTTGTGTTAAAAATAAAGCTAGGAAGGATGTTGGAGGGATTTTCAATATTATAAAAGATGACCAGTGAAATCCTCATTGATTTAAAGTAGCATTTAAATTCATCTACTCAGCACCTCTACAGCACTATACCAGGTCAGGGACAATTTTTCTGGCAGTATTATTTCCATATCTGTCTGCCTTTGCCAATTAAAGCTTATCAAACAAGAAAGTTTATCAATAGTTTTGCTAACAATCATTAAGCAAAAGGAAAGAAAGCAGATCTTCACCTTTTTCTTTTTCCTGCATTATGACCTTTAAAAAATGACCCAGTTCTTACAATCCTAAACATTATATATAGTTCAAGTTAATGAAAAGTAAACCCACCTCCCCCACAGCCTAGTGTACTTTTTAATCCCTTAAATGTATGACCAATTTAATCCAGTTTATAGGAAAGTATTCAAAGAAATGAACTGTGAATTTTGACTCTGAAGAAGAAATAATGTATTCATAACTAACATATGAATACATGCTTAATTTTTAAAATGCAAATGACCAGGATGCAGGAGATAGCTCAACCGTTGAAGCTTGCCTCGGGGAAGCCAGGATGGCTCAGTGGGTTAAGCGCTCACTTTGCAGCGCTGGGGACGAGGATTGAATCCCAGCCCCGGCCCGTGCAGAACCATATGCTGAACTGGGAGCTCCCCCAGTTCAGTTCTCTCTCTGTATCTCTGTATCTCTCTCTCTCTGTCAAAAATAAAATAAAAATATATTAAAAAAAAAGAAATTAATGCTTGCCTCGCAATCATGAGGTCCAGGGTTCAATTCTGGGCCCTGGCTGTGCAACCCCATACACAGAACTGCAGCGGAACTGGTAACTGCTGAATGGTTTGCTTGGTGGGGAAGGTTCTCACCTCCTACTTGGGAATCCATGTCACATAGCTGTAGATACTGCTCTGGGCCCACTCACGAACAAATGTTCATGCATATGCGCTCTCTTTCTCACCTCTCAAAATATATCTTTACAAAAATGCAAGTGACCTCAATTATAAAAGAAAAAACCCTTCCTTTGCACCCATCTATGCCAAGTAGATTCCTTCTGAGCTCTTACCAATCCAAAAGTCCAGGGATCTAACTAAGAAAATTACATAAGCATAAGTCTTAAGTTTTCAGGGTAACTAGAGTAAAAGGAACACTTGGGCACGTGATTTTAAAACTAAATGACTATTTGTCATACTCAAATGTATTACCAAAAATATTTTGCAGAAATATATCCAGAAACATTTATGAGCAATACATATTTTCTAGTTATCTGGTACCTGTTCAGTTTTTAGGATACTGTAACAATGTGAAAGCTTTACTAATACATTCTTTACCACTTTGGATATGGCTTTATTTACTAAAGAGAGTGGCAAAATGTTCATGTGACACACAACACTCTAGCTTTCCAGGAATCAATAACTATGTTGCTCTGTCTTTTGCCTTTTCCTTTTTCTCATATATATATATATATATATATACACACACACACACACACACATACATACACACACACACACACACACACCTTATTTTCCGGCGTATCCAGGAATCAGTAACTATGTTGCTCTGTCTTTTGCCTTTTCCTTTTTCTCCCATATATATACACACACACACACATATACCGTATTTTCCGGCGTATAAGACGACCCCCTAATTTTACAGTTAAAACATAGGTTTAGGCCTATATTCGCTGTATAAGACTACCCCCCACTTCCAAGGCTGCAGTCTTATACAGCGAATATAGGCCTAAACCGGTTTTAACTATAAAATTAGGGGGTCGTCTTATACGTTGGAAAATACGGTATATATATATATATATATATATATATATATATATATATATATATATATATATATATATATATATATATATTTGGTTGTTAACTAACCTTAAATATGCATCATTTATCTTTATCATAAGTGCAATCTAGCAGAACTGAGATACCTACAATCAATACTGGGTATTTAGCAATGCTCCAGGTTTCTGATGCTGATAACAAAGTATTTTTGGTATTTAATACAGCATATTCAAATGCTGTATGTGTATACACACACAATATACCCTTCAACACATGTATTAATTTCAACTGTAAAATTTTAATTAAAATAATCACAATTGAACAAAATGAGGTTATATATATTTTCAGGTAAACAACAAGCAATGTGACAAAAATAAATTCGTATCTTTATCCAGTTCTGTAAATTCTGAGTTTTCATAAAGTTTTCTCAGTGTTCTTACCAAGGTCTTCCTCCTTTAACTGGAGAACAAATCCATACCCCAGCCCCTAGTCTAGATATTAGAGGAAGCAAGAAAAGTTATAAATGAAGTTAATTCTCTGTGATTTGGATTGATAAGAGTGTCATTTATAAGAAATAAAATCTTGAAAATTTGTTTATATTTTTATAAATTTTTTGGATTAATAAATAACTTAACAAAAAAAGGCAGCATATAGCAAAGGAAAATATTTTCAGTATTATTCAATAAAGTGAATTATCTATTTATTGCTTTGAATTCAGAGAAATTGCTGAAGTTCTATTATTTATATTTTGTGACTTATTTCAGTTTTGTGGTTACCAGTGTATTTGAATGCTAATTTCAGTAAGTAAAGTTATTTTCAAATGTATAGTATTCCCTATGAGAAAGACACTATCCTCAAATGAAACATTTAATGGAAGTAAATTAGACATCTGTTACATGATTTATAGACATGTATTGCATGATTTATGACAGCCATCCTAGACTATGTGACTAATTCTAAACTACCTTACATTAAGAAAGCTTTAGGGGAACCTGGGATGGCTCAGTGGTTAAGCGCTTGTTTTGCAGTCCCGGAGATCGAATCCTGGGCCAGCCCAGGCGGACCCATATGGTGAAATGGGGTGTGCCCCCAGTTCAGTTCTTCCCGGGGCCTATCTGGTAGGCTCCAGGGCCTATCGGCTAGGTTCCTGGCCTGCGCAGCCCCATGCCCACCTGTGGAGTGAACTATATGGAAAACTAATGCTGTCAACTATGGAGACTGCTCTGGGCCCTCCGCTTTCTGTCTCTTTCTCTGTCAAAAACAAATAAATAAATAAAAAGAAAGCTTTAGTGCTTTCTCAAGTCAAAGTTGTTATTTTTTACGTATTGGCAAAATATATATGCTTTGTTTTCCTTTATGGCTCTGAAATAAGCCTTCCAAGTATCTGAAGTATCTGGTAACCAAGAGACAAAACTGTTGCTTAGCAAAGCAGGAACCATGACTATGCATTATTTTAGATAATATTTTATGCCATCTCTTCAAGCTGTTCTTTCTTTGCAAATATCCACCTGATAATATGTTTACAGATTTTTACATCTTCAGCCTTTCAAAGAAGATATCCTATATAAACTTATACATATAAGTGATCCTATATAAAGTTCTACTAAATGTATTTTTGGAGCTTCCCCCCCCCCCCCAAGGAAAAAAGGATTATACACCTCCTACATACAGTTACTTTTGGAAAAACAATTTTTGTGTTGACTAAAAGTGAAACAATGTTCAAATTTTAAGTTTTGCTTAATAAACTAGCACATAGATGAAACTATAAGGATCCTGAAGTTATGCCGAGTTAAATACTTATACCGGGTAGCCTACTATTCCATTTACTGAACAAAAGCTACCGGTATGTAAAAATCACTACTCAAATATTAACAGAAATGAATATCCAAGTGTTTTTCAAAAGTTTAAGTTTACAAAATCAACACTTATTATTTTGACAGTTGTTTTGAACTAAATCTCAAATGCTATTCTTGGTGATTTACAAATTAAGACATGGAAGAATGAAAATTGTTTCCTGAATTTTCCAGCACATGTTATAGCAACAGTCATAAGACAGGAATTCTGGTTTTAGCTTTGATTTCACAGAGACTAGAGATGTTAAGAGGTTTGTAAGAAATTTACAAGACTGTTCAGGGCTATACCAGATAGCCTTCAATATTATAAAAAGGGAAGAATTCTTTGTATATTTAACAATGGAACTGCATGGACTATTAAGCAACATGTTAATCATTTAAATGTTCTGCTTACTAGAAAAAGCCTAAAACACCAAGGATATACTGGGATTATATTTAAAAATTGGTTAATCTACAAAACTGATAAATGGCATGGAGACAACAGCAAAGATTTTATGTACATTTTTGATAAAAGGATCACTTTAAGTTTAGGTATCTTTACCTTTAATCCTGAAAGTGTCAGCATCAAGTCCAACCTTTCAGATGGAGGTACTACTTTTTTTTTTTTTTAACCAACTGGTAGTGGTTTCTGGTAAGGTCATTTTGATTAATACAGTCAGAGGCATGAAATGTGGCAATGCATCAGCATTAACACAAACTCCCGAGTAGAAAAATGTCTTTTTAAGTTATGAAAAATGAACCAATTATCTTGGCTTTTAAAAAATAAATTTGCAATTTCTCTAAATTTTAATTGTCTAACGCATGCATGTCTTTAATCTGTACAGCTCCAAGGTGGAACTGTTTTTAATCCCGCTTTTCAAATTTGTGACGCTGCAAAAGTGAATCCCTCACTAAACAAATTTTCTGTGCTTATTATGTAAGTGTTCTGCTAAAAACTATGGGGACTAAAAAAAGCACACAAGAAAGAACCTTTCTCTCAATGAGCTCACAGCTGTTAAGAGATACAATATGTATAAGGGAGGGAACAAAAAAAAACAACCCTGGAATTATCTTCTGGAGGGCATGCCCTTTGTAAAATAGTACAGGCTTCCCCTGCTAGGTGAGTGTTCAAGGAACCCATCTGCATCAATGTACCACCTGGAGTTGTTTTGAGAGGCTGAGTGCAGCATGATACCCCCTCCTCACTCTCCCTATTCATCCCATCTTGCCCCTAGCAACATTTTGTTTGTTTGCCTGGCCTATAAAGGGAAATGTTTTGCTGATGGGGAAACAAAAAATGACAGGCACTAAAAGGCATCAAAACTGACGAGTCCAAAGACTGTTCTGAGAAGTAGAAAAAGTGTCTTGATAGGTGTATTACATTAAATGGAGAGTGCTTTGAAGGTGACTGAAGTTTAAATATGTAAGAATACACAATTTTTAGTAAAATAATTCTGGGATTTTTGGGTTCCTGCTTGTATATGAAAGAGCTGGGCATGTATAAACTCATCCTTACAACCAATTTTCCTATAAATTCCCTCCAAACGTATTAAATAACAATGATCTCAAATCCATAAATTATTTTGAAATTATAGGAATACAGTGAATTACAGAAAAATGAAAAGCACGAGTGGGCCATTAATGGTAATCTTTATACTGGTGCAGACCTGAGTAATAATCAATAAAATCAATAGATTTTTTCAAGTTTATGGCTAGAATACTTACTCCAGGCACAGTTTTATAAACCCAAACTACTAAGGAACAAAAATTCTAGTAATAAATAAAGCTAGAATCTTAAAAACTATCTTCACAAAAAGATAATGCTATAAGATTAATGAAGACCATGCTTTTACTGTTATTTTTGCCCAGGGAAAGGGCTCTACTAGCAAGTAAATTTTTTAAGTTCTTTAGGGATCAGTTTAGCCATCTGTAAAAAATGAAGATGTTACTACTCCCCTTTGTAAAGTGTGAATGAATTCCCCAGATACAGAAGAGTTTATAATATACCACACCCACACAAACATAAACTCTCTCATAATAAATAATTCTCAAAATATAGTATTTAAAATTAAAATGTTTCACTTAAAGTTATTTTTTGATTTTTACCTTTGCTTCTTTTCATCAGTTACTCCAACTAATGGATCTGTACAGAATAAAGGGAAGTCCAGAGGAGGTAGGGTGTAACACCAAATATGAATTAATGGATTTAGCTATTTTTCATTAAATAATGGTATCTTGCTTGCCTGACGTTCAGGGATATTTAAAAAATACTTGTAATAATGAGAATTTATGATATCCAAAAGCACAAGCAACAAAATATATATGAACTGGAAATTATCAACATTAAGAACTTCTATGCCTCAAAGGATACTTACTGTCAAGAAAGTGAAAACAATTCATAGAATGGGAAGAAAATTTTATAAATTTTCATTTATCTTGTTTATAAAATATTATCTTGTATTTAGAATTATAAGAACTACAACTCAATAATTAGACAATCCAATTTAAAAATGGGCAAAGGATCTAAACAGTTCTTCAAAGGTATACAAATGGCTGGTAAGTACATGAAAGATGCTACACATCATTAGTTACTAGGGAAGTGCAAATCAAAACCACAATGAGATACCATCTCTCACCCACTAAGATGGCTATAATGAAAAAGAGCAAGTGTTGGTGAAGACATGGAGAAATTAGAGCCCTCATACCCTGCTGGTGGGAATATAAGTGGTACAGTAGCTTTGGCCAACAGTCTGGCAGTTCCCTAAATGACTAAACATAGTTAGCATATAACTGAGCAATTCCACTCCTAAGTATATACCAAAAGTAATAAAAACACATGCAATAAATGAATGCTCATGGCAACATTATTTATAATAGCCCAAAACGCCAAATGTCTATGAAGTCAGTGATAAAATGTTATAAATCAAAATGAAACATTATTTAGCAATAAAAAGGGATTAAATACTGATACTATAACATAGATGCACCTTGAAAGCATATGACAAAAGAAGCTTATCATAATAAAAAGCGTATGTGTAAGTCCACTTACACGCAATGTTCAGAACAGGTAAATCTATAAAGACAGGAAGTACCGTAGATACAGTGGTTACTTAGTGCTGGGGGTATGGAGAGATGGGAGAGATGGGAGAGATGGGAGAGGTGATGGCTAAGGGATGCAAGGTTTCTTTTGGGGGCAGTAAAAATGTGCTAAAGCCGTGGTGATAGATGTACAACTTTGTGAACATGCTAAAAACCAACGAACTGTATGTACACTTGAAACTGGTAGATTGTATGGTATGTGAATATGAGGTCTGGAAAAAATCGAGCCATAAATGCCTCTATTTTCATATCACGACTGGATACTTTCCAGACAGCCCTCATATTTCAATAAAGTTGTTAAAGAAAGAATCGATGATGTCCAGTTTCTAAACTGCAATATAATCTACCATAAGGAGAGCATCAAGAGTCAGGAAAATATACATTTTAGCCCAATGTATCATGTCATTCCTATTTATATTATTCCTTCTCTTACTTAACCCTCTTATGCTACCTTCTGCCAGCGGTACTAGCAAGAAATGCAAAGGGTAATTTAATAAAATGTATCACTTTAGGAAAAAAAAATGTTATAAAGTTATTGTTTTATATATCCATATGTTTAGTTTTATATAAATTGAATTAGTTAATAATACTATTCTTTTACATCATCTAAAAAAAAAAAGTAATAATTTCAGTCATACATCATATAAGAAAAAATATAGTAAGTTAAAGTGCTTTTAACTATGGTCTATGTAAATTTTATAAGCTGATATATAGGCCCGCCGTACTTTTCACCCGAGATGCAAAAGCCGATATATTGGCCCGTCGCACTAAAAGGGTTAAAATTTAAAGCTTCCTGCCTCACATAAGAGTTCTTTATCATGTGAATTTATACTTAATGTAATACTTTCTTCACCAATTCATGAGCATATTAGGTTTATTCTACTTCCATGTCTTCATTTTTGTTGTCCATGTGAATCCCTAGAATACATACCTTTTTATCTCTACCTATCCAAATTCTTCAGTATTCAGTTTAAATTCTTTCTTTCAGCTTTCCCTCACTAAATTACCTCTTTTAAGATTGTATAGTCCTTAAAGACAATAATGAAAGCTGATATTCTGCCATGAATAAATCATTCTCCCTTATACTATTTTCATCATCTCCACTATACTTTTGAGTTCCTTGAGGGTGGGAGCCACATACTCAGGCTTTATTGTTTGTAGCAACCAGAACATTCATTTAATAGCTATAAAAATATCTAACAATAAATTTTGTGATCATTTCATCAACTGTAAAAAAAGTTGATGGTTAATAAATGTTCACTGAATCAATGACTAGATTGTTAAATGGCAGTAAGTATAATAAAACCAAGATATTACTATTATTGGTCAGAGAAAACAATAAAGCTGCTACTGATACTTTTAAGAAAATAATGCCTCCTTAAGAGTACACACATTGTTTTTTTTGGTTTTATTTATTTATTATATTTTATTGTTAAATTTAATGGGGTGACATTGGTTGGTAACAATTAAGATAGTTTCCTGATGTACAAGTCCACATCACATCACCCATGCATCGCATTATGTGAAGAGTACACGTAACATTTTGGAGTGAGCAATATTTTTCACTTCAGTGATAGAAAACAAGATATTTCTGAGTCTCCTATTGCCAATCACTTACACCAGACCTGGGCAGACTTTCAGGGCAGGAGCTACTTTTGATTTTCTGCAAGTGTTGCTGTCCACTAGCTAAAAATATTTATTTTTACTTGCTCAAGTACATAGTCACCTTGACTGTGAAGAGCTGATTCTCACCTCTGGCAGCTGTATGTATGTGCACAAAAAACATGTTTCTTTTATGTTTAACTGCCTAGCCATGAGGCCTTGACTCAATGCGGCATCCACTTCGACACTTTTTTAATTCTGATGTTCACCCCAAAATTGCTTGCTGGTCCACCAGTGGACTGCAATTGATGTCTTGCCCAGCCTTGACACAAATAGAGACAACAATCCTCAAAAATAATGGTTATTCAGCTTTGGCTAAACTACATTTTCAGTTACATCTATACTGTCATATCCATATAATCAGAAATTCACATGCAGATAACCAGCTCATTAGGGATAGACCTAGAGTTAAGAAAGGAATCTTAGTTTCAAAGATTTACTAACCTCTGCGAAAGACATTTTCTAATACTATTGGTATAAGTCAACTTTCAGATCCACCTTCCACTTCTACCAAGGTCATTCTTTAGCTATTCAAACTTCCACTCAATTCTCTCTTCTCCCACTAAATGTCAGTTTTTACTTCTCTCTTTTGGAAAAAAACCCCTCAATATCCTTCAGACCTCTTATACTCCAAACCCTTGACCCTGGGTAAGATTTTTCAGAGTCTAGATTAATCCAGTAGAAGGAATGAAACTGATATGCTTTTCACTTTGTTCAAACAGCCTATCTCATTTATGGTAAACTCCTGTACTACCTTACCTGAGTCCCAAGGAAAAGCAACTCAGCCCTTTAAAAGACTTTTAGAGAGTACCATTGTTTTTTTGCCCCCCCCCCTTTTTCAGTTGAGATTTGTGTGACTAACCTCAAAAATTAATTAAATGTATAAAGGTAGTATTTCATCACTGGAGATGTAAAATACTGTCTTCTACTTATCTGTTGGGATAAACACCTGAATATGAATAATCTTCCCCCCCCACCGTCTTTTTGGTAACTAGTAGATGAGCAAAACACTGGGTAAAATATAACAAATCTTTCTAGGGTCATGTCTGGCAGAACTAAGAAAAGAATGCAAAACAAAATAAACACAACACAAGACAAGAGTATATATGAATTAAGGGCGAGAAGCACTCTGAATGAGAAAACATGAGACTGTTATTATTTAAGTTCCAAATATGTCTCAAAAACCTACAATAACAGATATGACAGCATAGAATAAGTTTAAAACAATATTTTCTTCTTATGACTTCAGAAAGTTAACCAGGGCTAACCTTAAATAATGACTGAGTTAGCATATATATTAAATGGTAGAGAAAAACAAACAGCCATTTTCACATTATTACTTCAGTTCATGATCTTTACCTCGACTCTAAAAGGTGATTCACTGATTCCATGATTATATGAATTAAATGTGAAAGCACTTAATTCCTTTGTAGCCCACAAACATGTTCTAGAAGGAAAATTTCTTGCCTTTACAGATTTCAATTGTTTATCTCCATCCCACAAATCTGTAAAAAGTCCTTTGTAAACATTTCAGTATTGAGCAGGTTAAAACAATACTTACTGATATTTTATATAAAATACTAATAAATCTTCAAAATAATAGTAAGGCAATATTTGTCCATTAAAAACTTTAGCATGTGTCTGTCAACTTGAGCATATAAAGAATGAGACACAGCAGTTTCAATTAATAATTCATTTTTTTAAGACGGGGTTTGTGTCCCTGCTATTGAAATATTTTCTTTATAAGTTTAATCGACTTAAAAATTTATAGCTTGTATATTTTAAAGGTAATTATACTAACAGCATGCATATTTAAAATGTACTATGGGGAAGCCGGGATGGCTCAGTGGGTTGAGCGCTTACTTTGCAGCCCCGGGCACCGAGGATCGAGTCCCGGCCCCGGCCCGGCCCATGTGGACCCCATATGCCGAACTGGGGAGTGCCTCCAGTTTGGTTCTCACCAAGGTAAAGACCCCGGCCCAGTTCCTGCCCTGTGAAGCCCGGCGCCCACCTGTGGAATAAAACTATGTGGAAAAACCAATGATGTGCAACTGTGGAGGCTGTTCTGGGCCCTCCCCCTTCTCTCTGTCTCTGTATCTCTCTCTTTGTCAAAAACAATAAAAACAAATCTTTAAAATATACTATGGTTAAATGCTTATAAAAGCCAAAAAAACAGAGGTACTGAAACTTGTTTTGTGCTCTAGTTGGAATAAGTATTACTTGGTCCAACTTGACCAAGAACTTCTGGGGTGGGGGTGGGTTCATCCAAGCAGTAAAATTTCAGTCCACAAGCATGTAGGTTAAATTCATTATTTATTTAGGTATCAAATATAAAACTGATAACTTCACCAAAAAATATCAGAAAATCATCGAAGTTAATAAGTATGTAAAAAAAACGGGAGGCGAGGATAGTTCAGTAGGTTGAGGGCTTGCCTTGCAACCGCAAGGTCTGGGAATCGAATCCTGATCCCGGCCCATGCAAACCCATATATAGGTACTGAAATGTGGCACAACTGTAAACTTTCCAGGATGGGGGCAAAGGTTGTCACCTCCCATGCAAGAGGCCCTCGTGCAGCCGCACATCTACCTGTGTGGAATGAAACTATGTCACGATTGATGATGTACAACTATGGAGACTGCTCTGGGCCCTCAACCCTTTTCTCTTTCTCTCACCTTCTCTCAGACAATAAAATAAATCTGAATGAATGAATGCAGGCAGAAAGCAGTACACTAATCAGCATTTCTGGGTTAAAATATTCCATGAGAGTCTGCTTAAAAAAAAAATGGTGGTGGGGGGGGGTGGCGTTGGACAGCATGAGATATTCTTTCTTAATTAAGAGAAAATACTAGACTTTTCTTGGCCGAAGTAGTAATAGAAGGAGGTAGAAGTCTGTTCAGGACTATGAGAACCTCAACAAAACAGTTAAGTTCACTTTCATAGTGAACTCTTACACAGCTTACTTGCCTTTTCATGCATTGAAGCTAAAAAGGTATCCAGGCAGTTCAAATAACTTCCGTCACAAACCGCTATTTCTCATTCAAATAAATAAATAAAGGCATCATGATAGATTATCTTAAAGGGTCATATAAGACCTAAAAATTAAATGAGCTCTCTAACTGGCTAATAAATATTCACAGATCTAAACCAGGGGTGTCAAACTCAATTAAAACACGGGTTATTTGGTGCAACAGGCAAGATTCACGCGGGGCACATATTTACAAATGTCACAGGAACTGAGTCAGCGCATTTATACACGCCCACAGGCCCCCAGGAAAGGCACTGGGCCACGTGTATACGCGTCTTCAGTAGTTAAATGGTTAACGAGGGAATTGTGTACGTTATTGCCTCAATCTCCCCTAAGCGCTATTTTCTTCATAATTTTTTCTATTTCCATTTTATTTTAGAGCACTGTGGGCCACAAAAAATTACCTCGGGGGCCGCCAGTTTGACACCCCTGATCTAAATGATGTAATGCCCAATAAATAAAAGAGAAGTTCTTTATGTACTAATATAAACCAATTGCTAAGCATTATTAAGTGAAAAAAGCTATTATCATTTGTATAAAAGAAGGGGGGGAGAATGACTACATACATATTTGCTTGTGTATGGATAGAATACCTGAGAAAGAACAAGTAACACTTGGATGACTGGGGTGGAGTGACACATAGCAGCACACATGACTTTTTCAATATTTTATGTTTTCAATTATGAACTATATTAATGAACTACTTAGTAAAAATAAAAAATATAAAACTACTAATATTCCTCTTTCCATTATTTCACCAAGTGTGATTCTCTTTCCTTTGACTGCTTTTTTAAAATTTTTTGTTTTTTTGAGCGAGCAAGGGAGAGAGAGGGAGAGAGAGAGAGAGAGAGAGAGAGAGAGATTGAGAACTGAACTGAGAGCACTCCCCAGGTTCAGCATATGGGTCCACACGGTCCGGGGCCGGGATTCGATCCTCAGTCCGTGGTGCTGCAGTGAGCGCTTAACCCCACTGAGCCATCCCGGCTTCCCTTGACGGCTTTCTTATGGCATATATTATGCCTTATTACTCATCAAGTCCCTAAAAGTTCCCTTCACGGTAGAGATAAGGCAGTGTAAATTACTTTTGGATCTGTGGCAGCTTCTGCTTATATTAATGATGAATAAAATAAGAAACATTTGTTGAGCACTTGTGAAATGCCTGGTATTTTATATATATCAACTTATTTAAATAGTTTATATCTATTAACTTATTTAATCTTCACATTTCTGAGGTGGATATTATACATTTATGACTAAAGAAATTGAGGTGAAGAAACTTGCCCATTGTTCCAGAGCTAGGAATTTAAAATAAAGCTTAAAAATAAATATCTATCATTGAGTCCCTAAGGAGGTACTTTATAATTGTGATGACCCTATAAAGTATTCTAATTTGATAGGAAACTGAGGCTGAGCAAAATTAAGGAACTTCCCATAAGTCACAAAATTCCTTGACAGTAGAGGCAACTATGTGATTCCAAACCTAATGCTTTCTGTTAACTGCATACTCTGTCACAGTAAATTAGAACTAAATATTTGAATTACCACAAACTGTTGTCTCAAGAGATACTGCAAAAATGAGTTCACATAAAAAAAATAAAAAA